>JANQBM010000004.1:31680108-31692176 GCA_025594535.1 Erythroxylum domingense
TCTTATGATTTCCAATTACAGTTTTAATTATTTACATGTATGTGATGCCATGTGGAGTTCAGTAGTGATCGCTCGTAACGCTCCCTTATCTTAGGCTATGTATCGGAATGACCTACGGGCATCCCAGTGCGTACCCTAGGGATGGTGTTATGATACAGATGCAGTATTCGATGCTTCCCAATTTTACTAGTATCAGCCTATGGTAGATGCTATAACCTTTTATGGTCCGGGATATAAAGCTCCTTCTATTGATAAATATAGAGGTAAACTTTTGAGCTGCTTAATTTCTGAAATTAAAAGTTATTTGGGAGAAAAAAGAATAGATTGGGCTACAAATAGGAAACATGAGTCTATTATTAATTTTTTAGTTTATTCTATAAATGACTTAATGTTTTTGAGGCCTATTAATGCATCTAACCTTGTTGGAAATAATGATACTTTATTTGAGATATTTGATGAAGTTGTGAATGAAGTACGACCAGAAAATATTGTTCAGTTTATTATTGAAAATAATTTCTCTTATAAAGGGAAGAAGGTTACAAAATAAGTATAATTCTTTTTTTTAGACTCTTTGTGCTACTCATTGCATTGACCTAATGCTAGAAAATATAGAGGATGCTAGGTATTTTCATATTATTAATAAGACTATGCAGAAATTCAAAAAGGTGACTAAGTTCATCTATAATAATGCATGGGCATTGAATTTAATGAGAAAGGAATTTACTAATGGTAGAAATTTGTGTTGTTTTGTTGTGACAAGATTTGCAACAAATTTCTTATCACTTCAGTGTTTTGTTATGATGAAGAAAAAGTTAAGAAAAATATTTACAAGTGATAAATGAGTTGTATCTCGGCATGTTAGGTCTAATGCTGGATTGGAGGTTTCCAGAATTATACTAAAAGATAGTGAATTTTGGTCTCAATGCCTATTTATTATTCGAGTTTATAAGCCTTTGGTGAGGGTGCTTTTTTTTGGCTAATAGTGATGAAAAGGCAATGATGAGTTATTTTTTTTATTCCATGGAGAGGGCGAAGGAAGCAATTAAGGCCAATCTAAAGCATATATCTTCTTTGTATACATCTTATCTTACAGTCATCAATGACAGGTGGGAAAGGCAACTTTCTTCTCCGTTTTTTGTAGGTGGGGTGTTTTTGAATCCTAATGTCTATTTCGGATTAGGTTTTACAAAGAAAGCTGAAGTTAATAGGGGAATATTATTCATTATTACAACAATTGTTGTCCATAAGATAATGAAAGATATCTTGAGCTCACAAATGGAGCTTTACAAGCGGTTTTCTGGAGATTTTGGAATGCCAATTACTATTCAACAAAGAGCAATACTTTCTCTAGTTATTAGCTTTTTCCCTTTTCTTACTTGTTGAAAATTAACTATCACTTTATTTTGTTTATAATGTTACTTTTATAAACAAAATAAATAATCACTTTATTTTCTTACTTGTTATCTTACGACTTATAGTTTCTTAGTAGGATCAATTCGAAAGTGGTGTCTTAGAGTTGCAAAGGTTTGTAATTCAAATTTTAAGTCAATGTGTGAGTGCAACTGACTATGAAAGGAACTGAAGCATATTTAAATTCATCCATTCCAAAACAAGGAATATATTGAAGTAGAAGAGATTGAATAACCTGGTCTTCATTTGTTACAATTTAAAGCTTCAGGAAATGTATGTTATTATCATTATTAATTTAGATATAATTTCTTATAATTTTTTAATAATTAAATTTTAATGCTTACTAGGATTTTGAATAGAATAAATAATTCAGTAGATTCAATTTGCATTGATAATATTGATCTTTTGGCAGATTGGGTTTCTGAGGAACTGAGTTTGGTAGATGTGAATGACTTGGAAAATAATCTTGAATGGGAAATCATTGACATGTCATTTGGTGCATTAAATTTGAATGATGATGATGATGAAGCTCCTCTCAATGATGAAATTTTTGTACCAAATGATAATTGTAGTTAATATAATTATAGCGAGTATCCTCCCATAGATGATTGAATGAAGTTCCAAGTTTTTGTTTTTCTCTTTTTTTAATTTGACTTATATTTGATGTATATGTTAAATTCTATATATGTAATGTAATTGTAAATGTTTTTGTTCATGTTTCACTTCT
The DNA here is from genome assembly GCA_025594535.1 of Erythroxylum domingense. Classification (NCBI taxonomy): domain Eukaryota; kingdom Viridiplantae; phylum Streptophyta; class Magnoliopsida; order Malpighiales; family Erythroxylaceae; genus Erythroxylum; species Erythroxylum domingense. The sequence goes on from JANQBM010000004.1 coordinate 31,682,246, forward strand.
ACTTAGATGTTTCCTCGTCAGGAATTGTCATAAATTGTAGTAATTTGAGAGTTAAGAATATTTATTGTTCTTTTTATTTTGATGTCATGATTATTCATTATATGATGAAATTGTAATATTTTAAATAATTTGTATTGTTCTTAATTTTATATTTATATGATGATGATTGTCTTTTTTTATATTAATTGTTGTTGTTATTTATATGTGAAATATCTGAATTTATTATTATTTCATATTAATTGTGGTTATTATTTATTATTATGATTTTTCGAGACAGGGTTGATATAAACTTATAAGTATACAGTACAATATGACAATGGACTATTTTGTAAATTTTAAAAAAATCAGAGACTATTTTATAAATTTAAAAAATTACCCAAAATGGTACTCATTATTGACCGGTACTGGTATAATACCATACAAAAACCCAATCTAGTACCAACGCCGGTATAGTATTCTTATTATTGGATGGGAGTCTTTAGGAGGTTACCATCGATGGGGCTATGTGATATCATGATTACTCAAAATTTGGACATCATGAAGAATATGCACATGGTATGCAAGAGGCAAGGACTAACAGGAGATATCTATCGACTGATTGGACTTTTAGATAAGTAAGTGACTTTAGGCATAAATGGGGATCACCCTAATATAACAGAGTAGCCGCACCTAAATAGAGCTTACTGCCATCTCAGATGGGAGGAGCAGCTCAGGAGGAGGCTACTATAGGATCTCCTAGGGCGTCGACACCATTGGGATGTTGGGACCAGCTAAAGATAACTCAGCTAAAGAAGCACATAGAGTGAATCATAAGAGTCCAGTGCACTATTTGAGTCCAACAAGCAACGCTGACGAAGCGAATGGCGATACGAGAGGTCCATGATAGATGGATGGAGGATGTTTTAGTGCAGATGACAGGACATCTTAAGATATCCATCCCACCTCCACCATCTGGAGCGGTTGAATCATCTTCAAATCTGCAGCAGTATAAGGCTCTGAGACTGGAGGATCCTCTGACGATGGACATGTCAGACTTATCAAGGGACTTACAGTCTAGATATTTTATTTTTATTTTTTATCTTATTATTTATGTATATTTCTTATTTTCTTTGTTATTTTATTTTATTTTGTCAAAACATTAGTAGTGTGATTTTATTTTATTTTATGTTATTTTCATTTTTATTGTTTTACTTTATTTTACCTTATTTTATTTTTATACCTTTTTGTTCATATTTTGCAAGGATGGTTTTACATAATTTTGGATGGACTCTTTATCAAATTTACAACATTTTAAATCTTATTATTCAGGGAAGTACCAAGTCATAACTTTCTCACTTTTTGTGTTTTTGCTAATATTTTATTAATTTGTTCTTTTATTGTGTACATTAGGGACAATGTACAATTTTAATTGTGGGGAAGAGATATCCTAAGCTTATTGTACTCTTTTTTATTAATTATTATTAACTGACATCCTGATTTAGTTAAAATATTTCCAAATTACTTTGGATCATTATTGATTATTGAATTGAATTAGTAAGCAAAAGGATGAAAATAATAATAAACTTGCTTTTATAAGTCATATTTTTAGTAATCATTGAGATAATTAATTTTAATGAAAGTTGCATATTGTTTACGCACATAAGGCCCTTTTTTGTGAGCTTTTGAGCCTAAGAACAATTACATTGCTATTTTAAGCTCTTTTATTCTTTAATGTGTGTTATTCTACATAGTTGGATGATTTTAGAACTTTCTTTTATTACCATATTGAGATCACATTTGTTAAATTAGAAGTATTGAAATGATAAAGGATTTACATTTACTTGATTGCTTGAGACTTTGATTATATTGAAGAATTTTAAAGAGGTGCAATATTTCTTTGATTGTTGGTACATGGTGAATGCTCCAAAAAAAATCAAATAAAAAAAGTAGTATTAAAGTTATCATACCAATGCAATTAAGGTGTGAAGGACCTATGTTGTGAAGAACTAAGTTCATGTAATTTTATTTTTGTAAATTTCCTTCGATGTTATCACCTTTTTTATTATCCTTATCATACATTTACCTAAGCCTCAATAAAACCTTATAACAAGATCATTTGATTTTTGTTTCTAGTTTACTTATAAGTAGTGGAGATATGATTTTATCACAAGCTTATGGTTTCGAATCCTTGTATGTATTGATTTGAGAGTTTTTACACTTTCCACCCTAAACACTTTGAGTGCATTGGGTGAATTTTTGGCCAAGGTGTGAACAATTGTAATTTTGATTTTAAAAAGATTATCTATTTGATAGCTATTGATATTGTCTCCGTAAAGTTGGTTCTAGGATAACTTAAATCTAATTGTATGTTAATTTGATTGATATGATATAATGATTTAGAGTGTGGATGGATACGTTGAGGTTAATAAGGGATGAATATTTGTAAATTTAATGATTTTGATTTTGATTTGCTTGAAGACAACCAAGTGTAGGGATATTTGAAATAAAAACTTATGATTATATTTTTATTACTGATGATAATTACATATTAGATAAAACTTAAACATAAGTTATTTTTAATTAATTAAATTTATTTTAATCTTTCATATAATATTTATCAATAAAATATTATTAAAATTATTTATTATATTAAAATAAATAATTTTAAAAAAGCAAATTTGTTTGTAAATTAATATTTATTTTAAATATATTTTAGTTATCAAATCAAAATTTTATTTAAAATTTATATATTTTGAGGATACTTTAAATTTAATTATTTAATAATAATTAATTTAATTTAATTAAAAAGTTAACTAAATTATTAAATTAAATTATTCATAATTTCAATTAATTAACTATAATATAAAATTAAATTATTCATAAATTCTTATTAATAATTAATACTGAAATAATATATATTTAATTGATAGTAAATCAGATTATGGAAAAAACAGAAAAAGCAAAAAAATCAAATTGTGTTGTAGTTTTCATAAATTTTAAAAATTGTAAGAAACCAAAGCTAAAACTAGAAATAAAAAATTCAAATAAACATATTTTTATTAAATTTGAAAAAATATAAATTAAAAATATAAATGAAAACAAACATGCCATAAAAAATACATATCCTGAAAAAGTAGAACTATTCAAAATTGATCATATCACTTGATTTGATTCAAAATATGATCCAATTTTAAAATATTTCAGATGAGTGGCATCAAATTTATTACTATTTTAAATCTTAATATTTCAAATCACATATTTACTTTCAAAATTATTTTTGAAAATCTTACAAAAATGATTATTATTGAGATAATTTTTATGGAAAATTAAAGAGTGATATTTTGTACATAACGTATTAAATTTATTAAGTTAATAAGTTTATCTGTGCAGTAAAAAGAAATCCCATTGTTCAGTTGAAATGTTAAATATTTTGAACATTTTTCACGCACAAGCTTCATCTCAATATCATAATCAAGAAAGAAAGTGGCTTCTTTTGGAAAAGTAAAAGTCGGTTAGTGCCATCAATATTTTTATTCTTCTATACTCGATCTGCTTTTGTGAAAAATAAAAAATCCTTGTTAAAGGTACAATTGACAATCACATGCAGATTTTTTCTGAACATATGAAAATTTTTAAAAATAGGATTCGTTGAACATTGCAAATGGTGAGTCTAAATGATAAGTAAATCAGCATGAATTGGGAACTTTTTTGGGACAAGTGTAGTACACAAACTGTATAGATCGAAACCAAAGTGGAAGTGATTATCAGAGGTTTATAATGGCTGCTAGGCCGGTTACTTTATAGATCATGTTTTTTATTCAATTTAGATAATGATATGTCTGGTTTTTATTGGAAACATTTACACCTAATTCACCACGAACAATGGAAAGAATCCATCACCGTGATTGCTTCAATCACCATCGTGTTAAACAAAACAAAAAAAATGCTTGTACGTACCCACACAAGATGTGTATAACATCTATTCTTGTATACAGTGTATGATGGTTGGCCAAGCATTAATTTTATTTTGGAATTGAGGCTTTAATGCGTGTTTTTCCTGTACAAACTTATTTTGATGATATGATCAAGTCTGTCATAGTTATCTCTCTAGTGCCCACGATTAACTGGCACAATTGCGGTTGCATCATTGTTGTCCATGATTAAAACTTTGTTGCAAGTCAAGGAAGTGGTAGTTTATGTCTTTCAATCAATAAGTTGGCTTGTAGTTTAGTGACAATTATTTAAAGGTATTATTTATTTTGCACATGATTAGATGTATATGATAAAGTTCACGAGATAATTATACATTACAAATAAAATTATAACGAGATTATAATAATGAGATTCATATTATATTTATATATCATCCTTAAATTGTTTCTAGTTATTGTTTTATTAAGATTAAAGATTAACAGAACGTAAAAAGGCCAACATATGTTATATTTTTCCTTATAAAGGAAGTAGTCGATCTCATATATTAAAGTATGAAAAAACTTAAACAAACAGTTAGATTATAAGTGAGAGTTTGTTCCACATGGAAAGAATATATGATTTTGAGCATGCATAGAAGCCTAGTGAGTTACTCCTCTTATCACCAATTGGTTTTAGGATGGAACCTTATTTAGGCTTATATGTGCTTGGTTTATTTAGGCCCAACCTTACAAAAGTTGATGTGGTATCAGAGCAGGTTGCTCCTGGGTTAGTCATCACCACCTCGACATAATAGACTGCATCACATGTTGAGCCCTAAATTAGCCCATAGGTGAGGGGGGCGTGTTAGAATATAGTTGGGAGTTTGTCCCATATGGAAAGAATGACACGGAAAAATAAACGGATTAATATTCCTATAAAAACTAATGTCCAGTAGATAGATCGGAAATCTCTAAGACCCAGCAAACACGACTTGAGAACCTAAGGTATATTAAACCTTAGGCTCAGAAAGATGTGGTTTGAAGAACCCTCAAGAGTTGAATGCCACAAAGGATGATCATGCCTTCGATAAGTTCGGAAGTGTTCAAAAATCGAACGTAAGACTTGAGAGCAATAAACTCAAAAGAGAACTGTTTTCAATTTCTAATCAAAAGAGAAGTGTCTTCCTTACAATGGAAAAAGGTATTTATAGTATAGGAGTATGCCTAGCCATATAAGGTAAAATATCTAAATTAATTAAGAACATGGTCTAGAAACTAAATAGGAAGATTACTTCAAAGAACAATATTTGAGATAATTTCCTTTGAAGCTCGATTCTTTAGTCAAAATTGTCAAAGGAATAATTCTTTAGGATAATTTTCCTTTGGAACTTGATTCTCTGCCCAATTTATTCCCGCGCTTAATACACGCTTGCTCTAATGGTCCAACTGATGTAATGGGGCACCTACTCCTTCGGTTCGACACTCGAACTCTTCATTAGAATCTCTTGAATCAACCCTGCCATTGACTCCTTAATTCTCTTAGCATGAGCTCGGGTTATTAGTCCAACTGGCACATACAAAGGGTCACGTTGCCTTATCTTGGCCTTGTTCGTATCAAAATATATAGCCTTGAGTATGTATGTAAGCCTAGCGAGTTACTCCTCCTATCACCAATTGGTTTTAGGATGGAATCTTATTTGAGTTTGTATGTGTTTAGTTTATTTGGACCCAATCTTATAAAATTTAGTATGGTATTAGAGCAGGTTGCCCTTGGGTTAGTCGTCACCACCTCGACACGATAGATTGTGTCACATGCTGGACCTTAAATTAGCCCACACATGAGGGAGGCATGTTGGAACATAAGCAGGAGTTTGTCCAACATGGAAATAATATATGGCCTTGAGTATGCATATAAGCTTAATGAGTTACTCCTCCTACCAATTGGTTTTAGGATGGAATCTCATTTGGGTTTATATATGCTCAGTTTATTTGGGCCCAATCTTTTAAAATTTAGCATGGTATTAGAGCAAGTTGCTCTTGGGTTAATTGTCACCACCTCGACATGATAGACTGTGTCATATGTTGGGCCTTAAATTAACCTACACATGAGGGGGCATGTTGGAGTATAAGTGGGAGTTTGTCCTACATGGAAAGAATACAAGGCCTTGAGCATGCATATAAACCTAGTGAGCTACTCCTCTTATCATCAATTGGTTTTAGGATGAAGTCTCGTTTGAGCTTGTATGTGCTGGGTTTATTTGGACCCATTCTTACAAAATTTAACACAAACATGTAGGTGCTTATTAGAGAACAAGTTTGCTGAACACACTCAATATGAGAAATCCATTTGGAACAATACTTGTATGCCTATGGAAACTCTCATTATGATGATTGTATAAGTGATTATTTGACTTGATGTATCCAAAATTACCTTATATAGGGATTGCTATATTTTGATGTTACTTATGACCTATTCTAATCATAGGTCGTTCAATTGATAGTCATTGGATATAACATGAATTAGATGAAAGTAGTTGAGTAATCAAGATAGAATTTATCTAAAGTAATTAGGGAGAATGTTATATTGTTTTCGATTAGTTTTGATTCGAGAAATCCTTGGCCAAAGTGGAATGATGTTTTGTAAATAGCTTACAAATGTCATTAATTGAATTAATAGCTAATGACGGAGAACTAATATGATTGGACTCAAAATAGAGTAGACATTAAATCCATGCTCTGTTTTTAATCAGAACATTGTATGATGAAAGGATTACGAAAAAATCAAACATGAAAAGGTTAGTTGAAACTGCTTTGACATTCCTAAATATTTGAGTGGTCATAATGCTCTGCTAGACGTCAATCTTGATCTATGATTATAAATTGTTTAATGGAGAATTAAAGATAAATTAAAAGGAACTTTAATTTATCTAATTCTAATTATGAATTAGAATTATAATTTATAATAATTGCTAATATATTTGGAAACCTAATGAGTCTCATATAATATTGTATAATGTAATATTATTTCTTCTATAGCGATGCCTAGTACAATGACTTAACTTCAACAGTTCCAAATAAATCAATTAGTAAGACTTCGTATTAGATATGAAATGCTAAGTCTTTGAAAGAGTCAAAGTTAATGATTCAACGATGTGATGCTTGTTTGAAGCATACATTATCCATTAAGTTTAGGAATAAATTAGATAATACAAATTTATGAGATATCTAAAAGGTTAGATATAATCTTACAAACCTACAAAACAAATTGTTTGTTTCAATCTATACTTATAGGAAAATAGTTTTTACGATAAATAGTGAGAGTAAGATGAAAATTGAAAAGTTCAAATCTCATGACAATAAATCTAACTGGAACTAGTGAAAGGTTACGAGATGTCAAAAGATTCACTTTCATGATAAATTGAAATAGTTTGTTTTTGGGACGATTGTGAATTTATCATGTCTATAAGAAAGTTAGTGGGACTATAGTTGTCCTCTTCAGTAGGAGTATGTGGAGACATATTGCTCATAAAGAACAACAATTCTAATTTTCAATTGTTGAAAATATAATTGTCTAAGAACAACTCTTGTTGTATATGAAAAGATAACATCTTAATTTTGGGAATTACAATTATAGAGATAGATTGGAAGTTCTTCACCTATTTTAAGTCCAAGTACATAGTTAATGTATTAAAGATGTTTAGTATTTGAGATATCAGATACTTGTGAAGTATTAAAGATATCTATTATTCTATATATGAGCTAATATTTGAGTGTAAGGAGACAAGGATATTTACTTTATAAGTTATTCCTAATTAAGGTTTGTTTTACTTAGAGCAATATTATTTAAAGATTGGAAAGGTTCCAACTTAGTAATAGTTGCTAATTGAGCCATATTACATTTTTCATTTAGTGGAATGATTAATTGGATCAATAAGTTCTTTAATGAATTTTTTATAGTTCCTTACATTATTCAAGACAATAATGTATTATAGAATATTAGAGACATTGGGTATGCAAAGGGAACTAAGGTCTCATCAAAGACCTAAGAATGTATTTAGGGAAATTTTCTTAATTGCGAAAATAATTAAGATGAAAGTTATAAGATTTAAGCAAGTATTCACTATAAAGAATCTTGTAGAATTCTCTCTTTAAGCCACTGTCTCAACAGTGGCATTATTGTCATATGATGATATGGTATATGATACTTAAACGATTAACTTAGTACAAGTAAGATATTGTTATTTATACCCCACAGCCAATTAGTTTGGTTATAGTTTATTGACAATTATTTAAAAGCATTCTTTATCTTGTACATATTTAGATTTATATGATAAAGCCCATGAGATAATTATACATTGCAAATGAAATTATAATGTGATTATAATTATGAGATTCATATTGCATTTATGTATTATCCCTAAATTATTTCTAGTTATTGTTCTATTAAGGCTGGACATTAATAAAATGTAAAAAGGCTAGCACATGTTATTCTTTTCCTTATGAAGGAATTATTCAATCTCGTAAATTAAAGTATGAAGATACTTAAACAAACATGTGGATGTTTGCTAGAGAACAAGTTCATTGAACAGACCTGATATGAGAAATCCATTTGGAACATTACTTGTATGTCTATAGAAATTCTTATGATGCTTGTATAAGTGATCATTTGACTTGAGGTCTCCATGTTATCTTGCATAGGGATTATTATATTTTGACACTACTTATGACCTATTATAATCATAGGTCATTTAGTAGGTAGTCATTGGATATAGCATGAACTATATGGAGGGAGTTGAGTGAGCAACATAGGATTCATCACCTTAAAGTAATTAGGAAAAATGTTATGTTATTCTTGATTAGTATTGATTTAGGAAATTTTGGCCAAGGTGACATGACTTTCTATAAATAGTTTACAAATGTCAATTATTGAATCAATAGTTAATGGCGGAAAGCTAATATGGATGTACTCAAAATAGAGTAGACAATTCTATGCTTTATGTCTAATTAGAACATTGTATAATGAAATGATTGAATTACACGAAAAAAATCATGCACAAAAATATTAGTCAAAACCTCTTTGACATTCATAAATATTTAGGTGGTCGTGATGTGTTGCTAGACGCTAATCTTGATTTATTATTATAAATTATTTAATTAGAGAATTAAAGATAAATCAAAAGGAGTTTTAATTTATCTAATTCTAATTATGAATTATAATTATAATTTATAATCATTACAAATATATTTGGGAACCTAATGAGTCTCACATAATATTGTATAATGCAATAGTATTTCTTATATAACGATGCCTAGTACAATGACTTACCTTCAATAATTCCAATTAAATCAATTAGTAAGATTTCATATTAGATATGAAATTCTAAGTCTTTGAAAGAGTCAAAGTTAATAATTCAAGGATGTGATGATTGGTTAAAGAATACATTAAGTTTAGAACTAAATTGAATAATAAAAGGTTATGAGATATCCAAAAAGTTGGATATAATCTTACATACCTGTTGAACAAATTGTTTGTTTTAATATATACTTATAGGAGAATGATTCTCAAGATAAGCAGTATGGTAGGATGAAATTTAAAAGGTTCAAATCTCATGATAGTAAATCTAACTGGAACTAGTGAAAGGCTAGGAGATGTTGAAAGATTCACTTTCACGATGAATTCAAATAGTTTCTTTTTGAGATGATTGTGAATTTATCATGTCTACAAAAAGGTTAGTAGGAGTATAGTTGTCCTTTTCGGTGGGAGTATATGGAGAACATATTACTCATATAGAACAAAAATTCTAATTTTCAATTATTGAAAATATAATTACTCAAAAACAACTCTTGTCGGATATGAAAAGGTAATATCTTAATTCTAAGAATTACATCTATAGAGATATATTGGAAGTTGTTTACCTATTCTAAGTCCAAGTACATAGATAATATACTAAAGATGTGTAACATCCCACTCCCGCCGAACCCGAACCCGATATCGACAGTGATACCCGAGTCCGTGCCCCGCGAGGGTGGCGTGTCACATC
>JANQBM010000004.1:31798348-31814097 GCA_025594535.1 Erythroxylum domingense
TTATTCCTACTACGCATTCAAAGACTTACTTTTTGCGATGTATCCGTCGCCACAAGAAACGTATCCGCGCCACATACCCAAACAATTAACAGCCATCGGATTAGATCTGCATCAACGGTTACCAAACTATCAGAATAGAACATTCTGGAACCGAAAACCCTAGTTGTATATAAACCACACTCAAACCAAAGTTCAGCCTTTCAAAGTCTCTCTTCACCTGCGTTCGTTTTCTTCTTCGCCGATCTATAGTTTCTCGAAGTCCATTTGTCGGAGGAAGAATACGATGGCGGGAAAAGGAGAGGGTCCAGCTATTGGTATTGATCTAGGCACCACGTACTCTTGCGTCGGTGTGTGGCAGCACGATCGCGTCGAGATTATCGCCAACGACCAAGGCAACAGAACGACGCCATCTTACGTTGCATTCACTGACACCGAGCGTTTGATCGGAGATGCGGCGAAGAATCAGGTCGCCATGAACCCTATCAACACTGTCTTTGGTAAGATCTCTGGCTTCTTGACTTTGACTTGGTTAATGCGTTTGGTGCGCTTCGATTTTCGGAAGTTCAAGTTGTTTAGGATATTAACTGCGAATTTTATGTTTAGATCGTTGAGTTTTTGGCCAGTTCCACTGGATCTTTATTTTGTTGGAAGATTTGTCAGTTTCTATATCCATTGGATCTTGTTTGTTGTCCCTGGTGATGGTTTTTCTTTCAAAGAGTTCTTTAAGATCAGATAACACGATACTTTTGTTGGTTGACAACGTTTGCACAAACACTCTGAAAATAACAACAGAAACCTTGCAATAATTGATGTTATTTGCTGGGCTCACTAACTGAGACGCTTGATTTTACATCATTGGTGCTAAATACTCAACACTTCTTATGTTACTTGAATTTTTGCTATCTATACTGTTACATGTATTTGAAGTAAAAACCAGTTGAAGACTCCTGTAATTGAGTGTTTGTGTCGTACCTAGATTGGACTTAATGTCTGAGTCCTTTCAAGCGGCTTGGACTTGTTGTACTAGATTTAGATCTTTAATGGTTTGAGATCCACTAGACAGAAGAAGTTAAATGTCATATATTTTTCCGTCCCCTAGCATGTGTTAGATGCGAATGTTTTTGTCTGCAGATGCGAAGAGGTTGATTGGCAGAAGATTCACCGATGCATCTGTCCAGAGTGACATCAAATTGTGGCCATTTAAGGTTATTGCTGGTCCTGGTGACAAGCCCATGATTGTTGTCTCATACAAAGGGGAGGACAAGCAATTTGCTGCTGAAGAAATCTCCTCCATGGTCCTCATTAAAATGCGCGAAATTGCAGAGGCCTACCTTGGTACCACTGTGAAAAATGCTGTGGTTACAGTTCCTGCTTACTTCAATGACTCCCAGCGACAGGCCACAAAAGATGCTGGTGTGATCGCCGGTCTTAATGTGATGCGTATTATCAATGAGCCCACTGCTGCAGCTATTGCTTATGGTCTTGACAAGAAAGCAACCAGTGTTGGTGAGAAGAATGTGTTGATTTTTGATCTTGGTGGTGGTACTTTTGACGTGTCCCTTCTCACTATTGAAGAAGGTATCTTTGAGGTGAAGGCTACTGCTGGAGACACTCATCTTGGCGGTGAGGACTTTGATAATAGAATGGTAAACCACTTTGTCCAAGAATTTAAGAGAAAAAATAAGAAGGATATCACTGGTAACCCGAGGGCCCTCAGGAGGTTGAGGACTTCATGTGAGAGGGCTAAAAGAACTCTCTCATCCACTGCCCAGACCACCATCGAGATTGACTCTTTGTATGAGGGCATTGACTTCTATTCCACCATTACCCGTGCCAGATTTGAGGAACTTAATATGGACTTGTTCAGAAAATGTATGGAACCTGTTGAGAAGTGTTTGAGGGATGCAAAGATGGACAAAAGCAGTGTGCATGATGTTGTGCTTGTTGGTGGTTCTACTAGAATTCCAAAGGTCCAACAACTTCTACAAGATTTCTTTAACGGAAAGGAGCTTTGCAAGAGCATCAATCCTGATGAGGCTGTTGCTTATGGTGCTGCAGTTCAGGCTGCTATCTTGAGTGGTGAGGGTAACGAGAAGGTGCAAGACCTTCTTTTGCTGGATGTTACTCCTCTCTCCCTCGGTCTGGAAACTGCCGGTGGTGTCATGACCGTGTTGATTCCGAGGAACACAACTATTCCCACCAAGAAGGAACAAGTGTTCTCTACCTACTCTGACAACCAACCTGGTGTGTTGATCCAAGTCTATGAAGGTGAAAGAACAAGAACTAGGGATAATAATTTGCTTGGTAAATTCGAGCTCTCTGGCATCCCCCCTGCTCCTAGGGGTGTTCCTCAGATCACTGTTTGTTTCGACATTGATGCCAATGGTATCTTGAATGTGTCTGCTGAGGATAAGACTACCGGTCAAAAGAACAAGATCACCATTACCAATGACAAGGGTAGACTATCAAAGGAGGAGATTGAAAAGATGGTTCAAGAAGCAGAGAAGTACAAGTCTGAGGATGAAGAGCACAAGAAGAAGGTGGAGGCTAAGAATAATTTGGAGAATTATGCATACAACATGAGGAATACAATCAAAGATGAGAAGATTGGTGCCAAACTTCCTCCGGCCGACAAGAAGAAGATTGAAGATGCAATTGAGTCTGCAATCCAATGGCTGGACAGCAATCAGCTAGCTGAAACTGACGAGTTTGAAGACAAGTTGAAGGAGTTGGAAGGCCTCTGCAATCCCATCATTGCCAAGATGTACCAGGGTGCTGGAGCTGACATGGGTGGTGCACCTGACGACGATGACATCCCTGCTGCTAGTGGTGGTGCTGGCCCCAAGATTGAGGAAGTTGACTAAGCTCCTACGCTAGTCTTTTATTAGGCCACATCTATACCCAGATTTTGGAACATTTCATCATCTTCGCTGTTGTGGATTTTAACTTACGAGCGCAAAGACCATGTTTAATTATGGAGTTTATTTAACCAGACATCCCGTATTGGTTATGACTTGCTAATTGCTTTTAGATTTTACGTTTGGTTATAAATTTGTAAATGTCAATGGGCTGGGAGGCTCGAGCTTAAGTCCGATCAGGCTCGGACAGCTTCAGCCCAATCGGATGGCTATATAAGGAGGTTGAATGTTATCATCGGATAAAGTAATACATCAAATGTTAACCAAGGCATATAACCTCGTATTCCACAAATGAAACATTATAAAACGCAAAGCTGAGATGTATGCTTTGGTTAAAACGATGAAACACTAACCACTGGAAGTTGAAAACAACCCTTACAATATGTGTATTCTCTCAAGTCAACATGAGATCATTGCCTCCACTATGAGGGCGAAGGCATACACGCACTTCATGCTCTTCAGGCCCCTCGCGGAGTTTTGGCACCAGAATTTCAAGCACCGATCCTGGTCCATCGTAATAAGCTTCAATATGAGCATCCTCTGGAATTCGAGTTCTAAGAGGGATCTCTCGGACAAAGTCTCCTGGGGGGCAATGCTCGGAAGTCTGATCAGTAAGCTTGAAAGTCCGATCATGTCTCTTGACGAATGTCATGCGAGACGTGCTCACACAGGACACCTTTATTATACCATGAGTGAGAGTATTTCTCCAAGAAACCTTCACTCTCTGCAGGTCCACAAAAGGCAAACTGATAATGATCAAAAAGCCTTTTTCGTCTTCATAAATTGTTTTTGCAGCAGTAACTGGACCGCGAGCATTCTTCATGGTACCACTGAAATCATTCAACCATTGTGGCTCCTTATGATGAATTTCAATATCTGGCATCTGATCGAAATTAGGATTCACAGCCAAGTAGCAATCGTCATCACTCCCGTTGGGGAAAAAGTCCTTCCTCCTTTTGCTGCTAACAGGAGATAGATCCATTCTATAACCATTGCTATGGCTTGACGGTGGAGATGACAAATTGAGCCCAGAACCATTGAGCAGCTTCTTTGAGTGGGATGTAGATGCACTTTTTATTGGCGGAGGTGGTCTCTCAAGCTCAAAATCTGTGTTGGGAAGGTTTCTCCATGAACCAAAATCACTGGCTTCAGGTGGGATGGTAAAGTTTAAATTTTTGCCAGTAAGTTCCTTCCATCTTTTCTTCTCATCCTCATCAAGACCCATAAGATTAGGTGATGGAACAACCTCAACACCATGCACACACTGGGGATTGGAAAGCCCCCTATAATGCTTCCGCTGCATTCTGTGAGATCGAACAAAACCCTTGTCAACACTGAACGGGAAGGGACGCTCTCCTTGACGAGAATGTCCGTTCATGTAACTCCTCAGTTGCATCTTACCCAAAGCATTCTCAGGCCTCTCCTTGAAAACCCACATGTACATGTTCTCCATGTCGTGTTGAACCATAAAAATGTCCAGCTTGAGATCAGACTTATCGAACCCAGAAACTCCCTTGCTGTCCCGCACAATTTTTGCCTTCGATTTGTCATTCAATGCAGGTTTAAAATAAAAACTAAAGAAAAACCAAGCACCCCAAATGCTATCCACCCGTTTGGCACACTTCCTCCCAACCTTTGGGATGCTAAGAAGAGTCTCAGTCTCATAAATCTGTGGACCAAGTCCAACCTCTAATATGTCGCAAGGGTCCAAGTTCCATGACTGTGGAGGAGGACTACACTCAGCTGAAAGGGGTAAGTTAATATCAGGTGGTCGAGGAAGTAAAACCTGACAGTTCATCTCCAAATGCAATTCGTCGTGAGAGGAGGCACCGGAATCCATTGACAAGAGAGTGGATGGGTGATGATTCTCCATTGACAATGCTGTTAGAAGAGGATCTCCCATGCTTCAGCTCATTTCCTTGATGTTTCTTGTCGCTGGTGGGTGGTAGAATGAATCCATTTTCGTATCCAAAGAACAGAATTCAAGAAAACAATAACTTTATAATCACCTTCATCAACATCTCAATCCCCACAATACCTCCCCCCTCTATCAAAACCCTAGATTATCAATCACACAGCTTAATCCCCATACACCCACATCAAAAATTAACAAAATAAACAAGCAAAAGATAATATATCCATCCCCAGCTATAATTTCACTTATCCACCACTTTCACTGAAAAGAAAAAACAACAGACAAAAGCAAGATACATTCTTTTACTCTTTCTTTTTGCTTTTGCTCGTATATAGTATGAAGAGGTATAGACTAAAATTAGAGTAAAAGAAAAAGAAAGGAGATTACTTCAATCTCTAAATCCAAAACGCTAAAGAAACACTATATCTAACCCTAACCCAAGAATCTCCCGAAACCCACCAAACACAGGTGGAAAAAACTGAATTAAAACCATCAAATCCATGGAATACTTAAACACCCTTTTCCAAGTCCTTTCTTAAAATTTCTCAAAACACCCCACCTAAAGCAGCCCTACCCATAAAACCAAAAAATACAAGAAGCTAAACTAAAACCTTTATCAGACACAAAGATAATACCTTTCAATGAAGCAAGAAGAGTATGAGCAAGATGAAGCATCAGAAGCGACGATGCAGCTCATTCCCACCATATCACCAACAACTACCATTGTTCTCACTTTCCCTTCTCACTCCTTCAAAATTTCCGTCAAAACAAACACATGGAAAACGAAAGCGTGTGTGTATGTATATACATACATACATAGATATCACCACTTGTTCTGTGTATGTATGTTGTGTTTTGTCTTAGTGTTGTGTTTTTGTGTGCGAGAGAGTGCGACTAGAAGAAGAAATCAGCAAGTGTAGAGCCGCGTCTCGTTTTATAGAAGTTGCCGTTAGTTAACGTCAACGCGTCAACGGTCAATTTTTTTCTATTCCTTTTTTATATTCTTTAATTTAATAATTTTTCACACTTTGAAAATTAAACTGAAAATTAAAACAAAAAATTTAAGAATTAAAAGTTTCAAAAAATTAGAGTGTAATAAAATCTGTTAAATATTAAATATCTTTTTTAAAATACGAGTGACATAAATTAAAGAATTTAAAATTTAATTAAAAATAAACTATTAAATAAAAATTAATTGATTTATTTTGATTTATAAAATTTAATTAATTTACGACTGATTAATTAATGAATTGGTTAGTTTTTAATAATAAAGGTTATTAAACGAACAAAAAATTTTAAAATCAAATTGAAAAGTTAATCGATCCAAAATTTTTACGATAAAATCGATTAAATTATTTATCGATCGATAATTATGAGTTATTACTTTTTATTTTTTTGGGTAGAGTTGGGAGGGTAATTAAGTAATTGAATACAATATTTGGACTTTTATTATCTAAAAAGCCCCTTATATAGGTATATCATAAATTAAAGGAAGAAAACGTCATTCTATCAAATTTATTAAAATTTTATTATATTAAAAATCTCTTTTTTTTTCATATTTGCATAATTGATTTAACTGTTAAGTTTTTTTTCCAACCGCTCACTTGATAACTTTAGTACATGTATATAATTATAAATAACTAAAAATTAGTTAGCCATATAAGTAATATGTATAAAAATTATTAATAAATTATAAATAAAATAAAAACTTAATTAATATAATATTCAATTGAGAAATATATTATTAGTAATTATAAATATAACGTTTTTTTAAATAAACTAAACTAATATTATTTGTCAAATATTATTATATTTTAATATAAATAATAAACAATAAATCAATATGTTTGACACATATCATCTTTAAGGTTTACTAATTCTCAATCATTTTTCTGTAATATAATGAAAACGTGTTAGGTTAATAAAAGTTAACGATAAAATTTAATAAATAAACTAATCTTGAAATTTTCACTAAATATAATTTTTTAACCATAAAATAAAATACAACTTTTCTTTCTATAAAAAAATAAAATTAGAATGATTGAAATCTCATGATTCTTTATTTCATAAATTTTTTCTTTTCTATCATCTATAAATATCTAAGGCTTAGTTAACAATATCTTATGTATTAACATAATGTTGCTTTTTCACCTTCTTAAGACAACACACGTACATTTATTTATTGAATCATTAAGATTATTTACCTATCTAAACCTTAATAAATGTGTGAGATTTGATAAATTCGAAGGTTAAAACTCTCACCTCTAGTATCATTAGGTCATATGGTTATACTTTTGATATTCAACATTCTTTAGCAATTAAAGTATGTAAGATAATTTTTTTCACTTGGCTTTTTAATTTTTTTCACTTGGCTTTTCAAATATTATCTTTTAACCAATTAAACAACAGCAACAACATTCCACTAAAACGTGATGTTTGGAAAGGTCTAATGATACTCAGTCTTACTCTTACTAAGTAGAAAGACTATTTTCGATAAATCTACATATAATGCAAAATGAAAATAATTTAAAATATTAATAAATACGTATAAATAAAAGTATAAAAATATGTAATGCAACACATAATACAGAACATCTTTCAACCAATTCATTGTTAACAATAAACATAGTTTGTGTTGTTAAGATGGCTACAGCTTAAAGGAATTATATCGACAAAGAAAGTAGATAGAAAACAACACCAAATAACACCCAACGGAAGCGAAAATTTTAAATGTAAGCACAAAGTAAAAGGGACACAAAAACTTACGAGAAAAACCTAATTCACGGGAAAAACCTCGGGCGGCAAGCCAGAAAAATTCTTTACTATAAAGAAGGAGTACAAAAGCTCTTTTACAAATAAGGTGGCTAAATACTTATATTACTAGCCTCCACCAAGTAGTAACTTATATTCTAAAAGTCACCACTAGACTCCTTATATAGGAGTTAAATACAAAAGACTTATGTTATCTAGTCAATATGGGACAAGGACCATATATATAAAAGACCAAAGACTTAAGTCATATTTCCACAAACAATTTGGGATGAAGGCTAACATACAAAATTGAGGCAAACATAACAATCTCCACCTTGTATCAATTTTGTTGAAAACAAACAATTCCCCTCTTTGAAATGAAATTGAGCAGATTGAATTATAACCTCCTTATTCAAACTTCATGGCCGCCTCCAAATTGAAAGATACTAAAGAAACAAGATTAACCAAGTCTAATCCAGAAAGAGTCTTTGTCATCATATAGGCAGCATTATCTAGCGTACTAACTTTCACGACCATAATATCACCTTTTGCAATGACTTCTCGAACAAAGTGATATTTGACATCAATGTGTTTAGTGCGTTATCTTTTTTCAAGAAAATAGCACTTTGGTTATCACAATATATCTACAATCTATGATCATCTTGAGTAAGCTCTGCATAGATACTTCTCAGCCAAATTGCTTCCTTCATTGCTTCAGTGATTGCCATATATTCAGCTTCTGTAGTTGAAAGAGCTACTGTAGCTTACAAACAAGCTTTCCAACTTATAACAGAACCACCAAAAGTAAAAATGTATCCAGATGTGAATCGTCGAGTATCAATGTCACCCGTAAAATTTGAATCACATATCCAACCAATCTAGCTATAAAATTTCCAAACTTGCCTTACTTTTGAGATACTTTAATATCCACTTCACTGCCTGCCAATGCTCCTTCCCTGGATTACCCATGTAATGGCTCACCACGCTAACGACATGTGCTAAGTCGGAGCGTGTGCAAACCATCGTGTACATAATGCTCCCAACAGCACTAACATATGGTGTCTTCTCCATTTTCTCAATTTCTTCATCTGAGGTTAGACATTGTCATGACGACAACTTGAAATGTGTAGCAAGAGGTGTAGTAACTGGTTTGGCTTTGCATATACTAATCCTCTCAAGAACTTTGTGTACATAACCCTCCTGAGAAAGATAAAGCTTCTTAGTCTTACGATCATACCTAATCTCCATACCTAAGATGTGTTTTGCTACTCCTAAATCCTTTATTTCAAATTCTGCCCTTAATTGTGTCTTAATCTTGGCAATTTCTGACTTGCTTCTAACTAGATGAGCATGCCATCCACATAAAGCAATCAATAGATGAAGGAACCACTGCCGAATGATCTCATGTAAACACAAGAGTCATAATTGCTTCTCCTGAAACCAAGATTTAAAATAAACGTATGAAAACATTTATACCACTGTTGAGGCAATTGCTTGAGACTATACAACAACTTCTGGAATTTACAAACATGGTTCTCCTTGCCCTCAACCTGAAAACCTTCGAGTTGCAGTATGTAAATTTATTCTTCTAAATCACCATGTAGGAATGTTGTTTTAACGTCTAGTTGCCTAATTCAAGGTCATTAGATGAAACAAGACCAAGAAACAACCGAATGGAACTATGTTTCACAACGGGTGAATAAATGTCATTAAAGTCAACTCCCGGTACCTGACTAAATCCTTTAGCAACAATTTTAGCTTTATACCTCGGTTCTTCAATTTTGAGAATTCCGTCTTTTTGTTTGAACACCCATTTACACTTGATTGCTCTTTTACCTTTCGGTAATTTTGCTAGAATCTAAGTGTCATTATTTTAAAGTGATTCCATTTCTTCCTGTATAGCCACAACCTATTTATTAGAATTTGGACAGGTAGTTGCATTCTTATAACTAGCGGGCTCAAAACAACTCTCTTTCTCCTCAGTAGCTAAAAAAGCAAACCCAACAAAGTTTGCTTCCTCAATCAACCTCTGTCGAGGTACACCTTGATAATCTCCCTGAATTCTTCAAGATGTAGTTTAACAGACTTACCTTTCAGTAATTTATGCGGGTACAACTTGGACTTAGCGTATAAGCGATTTGTTAGACGCTTTGTCATGAGAAGTGATTCAAGCTTCATCCATAAACCAGCAGCGGTTACCTTCAAATTCTTTCTCTTCTTCTCCAGGTCTGAACCAAACATCTTTTCCACCCCAAGTAATGCCTCATTCAAATCAAGACTAATAAGGATTGCTTTCATCTTGATTTTCCACAAAGAAAACTTTGTGCTATATGTGAGTGATGGAATATCTAACTTTGTCAATGTTGAAGCCATCATTGCTCTGATACCAATTTGTTAAGATGACTACAACCTAAAAGAATTATATCGACAAAAAAAGCAAATAGAAAACAACACCAAATAACACCCAACGGAAGCGAGAATTTTAAATGCAAGCACAAAGTAAAAGGTACACAGAAACTTTCGAGGAAAACCTCAACACGGGGAAAATCTGGGGCGGCAAGCTAGAAAAATTCTTCACTATAAAAAAGGAGTACAAAAGCTCTTTTACAATAAGGTGGCTAAACACTTGTCTTACTAGTCTCCACCAAGTAGTAACTTATATTCTAAAAGCCACCACTAGACTCCTTATATAGGAGTTAAAGAAAAAAGGCTTATGTTATCTAGCCAATACGAGACAAGGACCATATATATAAGAGACAAAAGACTTAAGGCCTATTTCCACAAATAATGTGGGATGAAGGCTAACATATAAAATTGAGGCAAACATAACAAGTGCAATCCAAACCAACAATGAAAATTAGATCTAAAATCTCTATAAAACTATATCCACCTTTTCGGGTACTAATATAATTATATTCTTGTATTTAGGTCAAATTTATCATAAATGTTATTTATTAAAAATTATAATTATAATTTGAAAACTTGATAACCCTAAGTCTTTAATGGTCCTACACGAGAAAGTGTTCATATCCCACCTCCACTCTTTAGCTCTTTAATGGAAGACCCTATGTGGAGATTCATGAGAACATATCACTGCACAAACCCTGAAACTTTCCAAAGAGTTGAGAAGTGGGTGTGCTTCATCATCTTTAAGTGTTGGTGGTGCTGAGTTGACTACCTAACTCACTTTGAGTTCAGGGAAGAAAGGATCAAAATTTCGTATTCATTAAGGGAAGGGGATACCTAAACTCTTATTTTTTTTCGTAAAAAGATACATGATAATGCATGCTATTAGTAAAACCTTATTACTATAAATAGCTAATAGACAAATGTGTTGATCTACAGAGGCTAAGCTATCATTTGCTTGTACATTTGGCAAGGTATATATCAACCCATTGTGAAATCAACACACCTAACTCGAGTTGATCGAATTTTAAGTTGAGTTTAAACTTTGTTTTTAATTTTAAGATTTAGGTTAGGGTGAGACTTGTGCTCAAGCTACTTGAGTTTAATCCAATTTGAAGTTTAAAAATTTCAAAATATATCATTTTTTATTTTTAAAATTTTTAAAATATATTTAATCGAATTTAATTAAAACTTGATTGAATTTTGGAATGCACAAACTAAGTCAGATTTGAACTCGAAATCAGATCAAACCTGAACTTGAAAACAAAATTTTAAGTTGGGTACTGGACTTAGGTGGGTCTAAGCCCAATTTAGCCTATTGACAATCTTTATTTGCTCGTCATATGCCTTAAAACTATTGACAAATCGAACTAGATATTTTATACAATGTAATAGATTAGTTAGATATGACCTAAGCTTTTTCAATAAGTTAAAAATCGTGAAGGAATTTTATTCACACAAAAGAATCCATTATAACATTTTATATTAATCCCTCTTAATTTTTGTAATTACATGTCATAAATAAAAAGATAAATTAATTTTCACGATCATTTTTAAATTAAATTAATTAAATTTACTTATTCATAATCATATTCTTATGTGAGTTTTCCTATTATCAAAAAAGGTACAACTTAAAATATAGCTTTTAAACAAACAAGATTCATGCTTTACATTATTGTAAGTATTTTCAACCCTCAGTGGGCTCTTTGAAAAGGTAAGGCTGCTAAATGCACTTGTTGCTAAGTTAAATGCGTTATTTTATTTCGTAATTGTCATCAAATGACGATTAATGGTATATTGCACTACAGATTATAGAATTAAACTCAGTGGAAAAGAAGATAGATAGAATAATAGATACTAGCTATCGCAATAGCCATGAAACAGACAAAAAGAGCTAAAATAGAGAAATACTGTAGATTCCTGAGAAGAAGAGGCATTAAAAAAGATAGATGTTAAGATATTTGTTATGACATTATGGACATTATTTGTAATTGGACATTTTCAATTATTTAAGGAATATTAGTATGATGAATATTTTATCTTATGTGGGACTCTTTGAAGATAAGGTTTATTTGGGATAAAAATTATAGTTATGATAGGATTTAATTGGAATCAAATCACCATATCTTGACCAAGATAAAATGTAGATTTTTTGTAATATTTAAGACTTTTATTGACATCCTATTTTGGGGATAATGGCTATCTAACATAGTTGTATTTTTTTGGATATTCTAACACTATTTTGCAGCTGCATTGTTGATGTGTTTTGGGTGATTTATTGGAGTTGTTTTGTCACTTCTTTGTGTGAAAAAAATGATGGGCATATGGTGACTTGGCAACTGGAAATTTTGGGCTATTTTGGATTATTTTCAGCAGTTGATCTTATGATGATTGTTATCCAATTTTGCAGCTATGTTTTCTCTAGTTTTAAACGACTATTGTTGGATTGTCTTTGTGGTTGAGAGTGCACAATTTGATAGCTGGTTTTCTCTGGTGTTTGCGTGATTTTTGTTGGGTTGTTTATTATCGATGAAGTGTTAGTTTGGTGGCTGTTGTTTGTGATTTGTGATGTGCGAAAACTCTAGAAGATTTTGTGATCTTTACAGCTACTATTCTTGATCGGGTGTGTCTTTGGTGGCTATCAATAGTGGTGGTAGTGTGCAAAAAATTCCAATAACCTTTGTGGATTTTGTAGCTATAATATTTGTAATGTTTCGGTGAAGAAACATTTGTCTTGTTAGTGATTTGTATGTTGCTATGTGTGAGATGTTCATGAATATTAAGCTGTCTTTGGTAGCAGATTTTATGGGATTAATGTTATCTTTTGGCAACTATGTTTTTTCAAAAGATGAGTAAAATTTTGGACAATTGCTTTATCGTTTTTGTGAAGTGGAAAACGTGTGGTTAATTCATCAATTTTGTAGTTGCATTTTCTTTGTTTTTGGGGAGCAATTATATACTCCATTGAGCTATTCTTAGCAACTGCGTTTCTGCATATATGAATATGTAATTGAACTACTGCTTAGTTGTTTTTTTTAGGGGAAAACATTCAGCAATTTTGTCAACTGTGCAGCTGTATTGTTGACATGTTTTGGTGATGAAACATATGACTTCTTTGGTGATTTGGTTATTCTTTTGTGGTTGTGTTTTGCATGCATAAACTGTGATTTTTGGACAGTTGCTTTGTAGTTCTTTGAGAGGAAAAACATGCAGATTTTTTATGGTGTGTACAGTCGTGATTGTATAACGTTTCAGTGATGAAGCGTTTGTTTGTTTGATGAGTTTTTGTGGTTGCTATGCATGAGATGCTTCAGAGACAATATCGAAGGTTCACAACAGATTTCTTGGTGGACAATTTCTCATTCTTTCGTTGATAAAGCAACATATTTAGGAGAATTGCTTTTTATCTCAAATGTTGTCTTTGTTTGTGTCTTTGTTGTTTCAATCACTCTGAGTTGTTTTATTATCATCTTTATTATTAATCATTATTGAGAAAATCCTCTGTTGAGGTTAGCGCAAGGTGGTCATGTTATTAGGAGTAATTTGCTTTCACAGGTTCTGAGATATTTACAATCTCATGTTTTACAAGGCACCAAGGACTATATGCTCACATATAGAAAATCAACCCATCTCAAAGTGATAAGTTACTTAGATTCAAACTATGCCGGATGTATAGACTCACGTAAATCTACATTCGGTTATATGTTCCTATTAGCTGGAGGAGCAATTTCGTGGAAAAGTGAAAAGTAGTCTGTCATTGCTACTTCCATTATGGAGGCTGAATTTGTGGTGTGTTTTGAGGCCACGGTTCATAGATTGTGGTTGCGAAACTTTATCTTGAGTCTTGGTCTTGTCGACAATATTGCTAGACCGTTAAGAATTTATTGTGATAATTCCACAGCCGTTTTCTTCTCTAATAATGACAAGTATTCAAAAGGTATGAAACACATGGATTTGAAGTACTTGTCTGTGAAAGAAGAAGTGAAAAAATATAAAGTGTCAATTGAACATATTGGTACAGATCTAATGATAAAGAATCTGTTAGCTAAAGGCTTACTGCCCAAAACATTTGTTGGCTATATTTAACGGATGGACATTATGAATAAGTCCTTGTTAGCATAGAGTTCTGACATATATATATATACATATAATTGAATTGCTCAAATTGTCATGACACTTGTGAATTCAATTACAATTACATTTGTTTTTGCTCACTTACTTATTATCCATATTACGTTGTATACAATAATTGTTTCTTTGAAATAACAATTACAGAATTACCCACTTAAAGTTTTATGAGTTGAGTTGATTCTGTGATATATAGAAGGAATCATGTTGTATAACTTGTGACTGCCATGATCACATCATCTTAATTCACTTAAGGATGATTTGATCGATTCAATATATTATGTGCACTTAAAGTTTTATTGTTGAATCATCAAGTCATAACATGGGCCAAGTAGAAGATTGTAAGATATTTTAGTAGCCCCTGTAATTTATGGATTCGAGTCTAATGGAAAGAGCCCAAGATAATGGTTATTGAGTCTTAGAAAATTGAGCTCAAAAGGGTCCAAGATCCTTTCCCTCTCTCCTTTAAGCAAACAACTGAAATATATATAAATAAGTCTCATATGTTTCGGAAAAGTAGAACAACATTTCTAAACAAAAAAGGCATTGTTTCTTAACCATTGGAAAAACTATCAAATAAGTAAGGAAGAGAGGGAATAAAGACTATCAAGATCATCAAATAACATGAAGTCAGGTTTATTTATATTATTGTTTGATCCATAAAAGTATTTACACTGCTTGTATATGAGTTCCTTTAGATTCAATCCAATTTCTCCTCCTCAAAACTTTTTATTGCTTTAAAGTTTTAAGTTGAAATATAATGTCCTCCTTGTATATGAGTATACTTGAATCTAGCATAATTTCTCTGTCCCCTTCAAATTGATACCTGACAAATCGTCAAGCACTACCAAAACATGTAAAGAATGTGTGAAACAACTTATCTGATCAAATTGAGACCTATCAAATTGTCACTTCGATGCTTGAAGTGGCAAAAGAGTGGAAGTATTATCTCAGTTTTATAGCACAAATTATGAGCACCCAATTTAAATTACACCAGCTAGCTTGTTTTTCCTCGTAATTTTAAGTTGTAATTTACATATTATATAAAATTGCAGATAATTATAATAATTATAGTAATTAATACATGTGTGGATGTATTTATGACAAATTACAATAAATTACGATAATTGTGGTTTGTAATTAAAAATCTTGTTTTTTTGTTTTCCTGAGTTCATTTACAAATATTCATTTCACGTGTTGTAAGGATTTTTTTTTTCCATATATTTGGGTAATGTTTCACCGTTACCTCGTAAGATCTTATGCGGTAGTTCAGTGGTATCAGAGCCACCAGGTTGCGGCCTGGGTTTGCCCCACGTTGCGAGTTCGAGTCCCCAAGAAGGGATTCGTGCTGCGGCGATATCTGTACCCGGTCATAAATGTGGGCCTCAGAATGGGGGGTATATTTGGGTAATGTTTCACCGTTATCTCGTAAGATCTTATGCGGTAGCTCAGTGGGAGACTTCCAAGTGGATATTCATATTCCCTTCCAAGTGCATGATTACTGAAACCAACATCGGTAGTGCAATGAATATACAATGTCTCTTATTCTTCTATGCCGATTTCCTCGAGGGCATGCCCCTTAGTACAACTTTATTAAAAAATTCAACCGGTTCGATTGATTTAATTAAAAA
>JANQBM010000004.1:31873101-31886549 GCA_025594535.1 Erythroxylum domingense
TCACACTTTTGTATTACATGATATGAATCATTAAAAGAATTAGATTACTTCTATCATGTCCTTAAATCTTATAATAATACTTTTAACTTCAGATGCATTTTGTCACTTATGCAACTGAACCATCATATTTTGAAGCCAATGTGGCAGTTGAACTTTCAATCTAACCCTATAACAATGATCTAAAGAGCTGTTTATTAGAACGGATTGGTAAAATATCATCTTTTGTTTACAAAATCAATCATATAATAATAAAAAATAAGAAAAAAATTGTGATTACTATTGTTAATATTTGATATTAAACAAGGATATAACTATTAACTTTTATAATTCTATTTCTAGCACATGCATACCAAATATGTATAATTTGTGATTTATTTTGATTCTGACTTTTGATTTTGATTATTTCATTACTAGTTACCAAACGAGACTTCGAGAAACATGCCTAATTATAGAACTCATTGTAAAGTAGAACATTTAAATATATTCATGGAATTTATCTTTTTATAAAGAAAAGAAAATGTCTGCCACAACTCTTTGTCTCTTCAGTTGTCTTGTTCGATAAACAACAACCAGACTCTTTAATTTGGGAGAGTGAGAAAGAAATATCAATTATAAATAACCTTATTTCATATTTTACAAAAAGTTGTTTAATGACTCAAAATGTTAGCACTTGACAGAATCCTTAAATTTTTTTCACTTTCCTATTAATATCAAAGTTAATGAAGAATCTTTGGTTTTCTTAAAAAAGCTTAATTTGATGCGATAAGTATCATATTCTTGAACGACACGTTAGACTCAAAGTCAGTATTAAATAGGCCCCGTGCTTAGAGTCCGAAACTTCTGTCTAATTTTAATTTTATTTTTTATAAAATTAATAATAATATAATTATAATTATAATTTAATTTTTTATTAAAATAATAATTAAATTTAAACATGCACATGAGAACTGCTTAAAATTTTTTAAGCAAAAACGACATCATATATGTATTAGGCAGACTAAAACAAAATAGTCTTAGACAGAAAATTCAAACTCCGCCCACATAATTATTCAATCCTTCAATCAAACGGCTATAGTAATTATATGCCGGTGAAATCAAGAACACGTGGATGGTTGATATTCAGAGAATCTCTCTCAACTGCCTATAAATGAAGCCATTTGCCTGCTCTTCTCATACAACCTAACAATCATCTTTTGATATTTTCTCTCAAAGTTTTAAGTCTTTGAAAACGTCTGTCGTGATTGTGATTGTGAATGTATATGAAACTGAGGCTGCGGCTGCGACTACTGCAACTGCAACTGCGAAAGCTGGTTCTATTACGCGATCGTCTCTTTTGTTTTTTGTTTTCAAATTACAGTGCATTTTGTTCATAAAGTTTGCATCTTTTGCCTTATTTGCACGTTCAAAAAATAAAACCTGGAATAAAGAATCTAACAGCTAAACTTCTGACTACTTCAACAGGATATGCGGATGCAAGTATTTCACTGATTTGTCCTCACCGTGAGGACCACCAGCGAGACTCACTTCGAATGATCCAGAATGGGGTCGCCGCTGACGATTGAAGCTGCAATTGCAATCCCTGCATTTGAAAATGAGGTTGTCCTTTGCATAGTAACAATAACGTCTGGTTTTGTAAATCGAAATTAAAAATAGAAATAAGAAAAATGAAAATCAGAATGGGAACAGAATTACGAATATACGTGTTTAGTACGTAAGTACTATGCATATTTAGTATGTAACTGCTAGAAATAAGATTATAAAAATTAATAGTTATATCAGTATTTGATATCAAACATTAAGAGTGGTAATGAAAACGTTCTTACTTATGTTTAATTATTATGTGATTGATTTTGTAAATAATTAATTAAATATTTTATATTATTATTAATTAATAAAAATTTGTATTTAATAAATAAATAGTTAAAATTATTTTTAATGATTCAATAATTTTTTAATTTTTAAATAGTTGTATATAATTTTTCTTATAAAAATAAAATTAAAAAATCGTAATGAACTTATTTTATGATATAAAATCATTGAAATAAAATAAATAAAATGATTATTAAATAAAGTAAATAAATAAACTAATCTTAATTCCTAAAGTAGATAATATTACATTTATTAAATTATTAATTTTAAAATAATTTGAATAATTTTTATGATAACAATAAAAGTATCAGTAAAATAAAATAAAATAATTATTAAAGAAATTAATATAAAAGATAATTTTGATGATGATATTATGAGAAGAATCAAAGCCACCTTTCAAAGAGTGCGTAATAGCTCACTGATCGAATGCTCTTATGTCGAAGATGCATAGGATAAGCTTATTGTCGAAATCGTGGGATGTAAAAATGCATCGGTAGGGGGCGTTTTGCCTTAGAGGGAAGTACTCGTGCAAACAGGGGTACACGAAGTGGAAGCGAGAATTTTGGCTTAAATAAGGCAAACATTGGTGAGAATCCAATGCCCCAAAAACTTAACCTCTGAAAGGTTCGTCCACGGAGGGTGAGTCAAGGCTTAAGATTAGGCCGAAAAGCGTAGTCAATGGACAAGAGGTGAATATTCCTCCCCTTGTTGGTCCCGAGGAATGAAGGAAGTGCGGTTACGAATTAAATTCCACAGGTAAAATAAGAAAGGAAATAACACGCAAAATTTTAACGTAGTTCACCCTTTAATTTGGGCTACGTCCACTGGCTAGATTCCGAATAAAACTTCCACTAATGAAAATAACAGGTACAGAGAGTGAAAAATGATACAACAAATTAATAACACCCACACACGAGGTGTTTCCCAAAAGTACTATCCCTAGGATAATATTCTCACTATTTTGTCACTTGCCCTTATAGTAAAACGTTGTATAAAATACCTCAAAATCACTCTCTCACACAATACTTTAAACACACAAGTCTCTCTAACTCACCACATGTACATGTATTAAAACACATACACAAAAGAGGGAGGGAGGGTCTTTATATAGACCCTCCACCACCTTTGCCACGTCTTGTATGCAACTTGTGGACAACTTGCATGCATGTTGTTCACAGTTGCATGCAAGTTGTTCACAGCAACTTGCCTCCTTTTTTTCTAAATACCTAAATTTAGAATGGTGGTATCATATATGTCGGTACTAACTTACAATTC
This sequence comes from Erythroxylum domingense, assembly GCA_025594535.1. Classification (NCBI taxonomy): domain Eukaryota; kingdom Viridiplantae; phylum Streptophyta; class Magnoliopsida; order Malpighiales; family Erythroxylaceae; genus Erythroxylum; species Erythroxylum domingense. Next base: position 31,876,246 of record JANQBM010000004.1, read on the forward strand.
CCCTATACCAACTACATGGAATTTACTATCATTCCTACAAATGATCAACAGAACTCAAACTGTCCCCTGGGTAGAACTTTTGTCATCATATCTAATCCATTCTCATTCATATATATCTTCTCAAGCTGTAATAGCTTCTTCTCTAACACCTTTCTGATCCAGTGATATCTCACACCAATATACTTTGATCTTAAATGGAATGAGAACATTTTCCCAAGGTGAATAATACTATGACTGTCGCAAAGTAGTTGAAATCTATTCTGATGAAAACCAAGTTCATCTAAGAACTTCTTCATCTATAGGAGCTCTTTGCGTGCTTCGGTTGTAGTAATAAATTCTGCTTTAGTGGTGGATATAGCAACACATTTTTGCAATTTTGATTTCCATGACACGGCTTCCTCTGCAAAGATAATTAGGTAACCTAAAATAGACTTTCTTGAATCAACATTATTGGCCATGTCTACATCTGTGTAACCAATTAATACAGGCTTTGTAGTTCCAAAACATAAGCATATTTTGGAAGCATCACATAAATATCTAAGAATTCACTTCACAACATCCCAATGTTCCTTACTAGGATTTGAAAGGAACTTACTCACTACTCCAATTGCGTGAGCAATATATGGCCCTGTATATACCATGATATACATCAATCTTCTAACTGCAGAAGCATAGGGGACTTTCATTTTCACTTCCTTCTCTTCATCCATCGAAGGACATTGCTTAGTACTCATCCTAAAGTGATTAACAAGAGGACAATACCGCTTTATCTTATCCATGTTGAACCTTTGAAGTACTTTTTGAATGTACTTCTCTTGTAATAACCATAATTTCTTGACACTCCTATCTCTGATAATCGTCGTGCTAAGAATATGTTTTGTTAGCCTCAAGTCTTTTATGGAAAAAGACTTGCTTAACTGCTTTTTCAAGCTGTTAATTCTGTTGATATTTTGTCCAACAATCAACATAAAATAAAAGGATAATGAAATCATCACCAAAAAATTTTGTACAAAAATACAATGATCTGAAGTAGTCTTCTTATTGCCTTGCTCCCCCATAATTATTTCAAACTTCTTATACTAGGAATGAAAATTCAGGATTGTAATGGATAGAGTCAGGTTCGAATTGTTCCTGTCCGAGCTCCGTTTGACTTTAATTTTTTTGTGACTTTTAGGTATTAACTAGAAATGAAAATTAGGGATTGAAATAGGCCGAGTCGGGTTTGGGTTGCTCCTATCCCAACCCGGTTTGACTTTACTTTTTTAAAAAAAATTAAAAAACGATGTCGTTTTTAAGGACAACAAGAAGCCAGGCCAAACCCGGAGGTATTAACTAAGAATGAAAAATTAGGGATTACAATGGGCTAAGTTGGGCTCAGACTGCTTCTGCCCTAACCTAGTTTGACTTTTCTTTTTTAAAAAAATTAAAAAAAAAACGTCACTTTAAGTTGTGACTTTTGGGTATTAACTAGGAATGAAAATTGGGGATGACAATGAGCCGGGTCAGCTTGGAGGTATTAACTACGAATGAAAATTAGGGATTTTAATGAGCCGAGCCAGGTTCGGGTTGCTCTTATCCCAGCCTGGTTTGACTCAACTTTTTTTAAAAAATTAAAAAATGACATCGTTTTTAAGGACGACAATGAGCTAGGCGAGACTTGGAGGTATTAACTAGGAATGAAAATTAGGGATTGCAATAGGTCGAGCGGATTCGGATTGTTCCTGTCCCAATTTAGTTTGACTTTACTATTTTAACAAAATTAAAAAGCGACGTTGTTTTTTACATTTGCCATCCTTAATGAAAATGTGAGAATGAGTATGTATAATCTGAAATCATAAAAACAAATAAATTTGTTTTAATGTTTCGTTTAATCTGAAACTTTCTATTTGAGAATTTAAAATTAGTTTATTGATTTAGACATCACATATTTTGATTGATTCTTATTAGAATATTATTATCAACATTGCACATTGTTTTATTTTATAATTATTTTTTATTTCAATGATTTTATATCATAAAACAAGTTCATTATGATTTTTTAATTTTATTCTTATAAGAAAAATCATACACAATTCTTTAAAAAATAATAATTTGTTGAATCATTAAAAATAACTTTAATTGTTTATTTATTAAATAAATTGTTTATTAATTAATAATAATACAAAATATTTTAATTAATTATTTACCAAATCAACCATATAATAATCAAACATAAGTAAAAAGTTGTTATTACTATTCTTAATATTTGATATCAAACATAGGTATAACTATTAACTTCTATAATTTTATTTCTATTGCTTGCATACCAAACATATATAATCCGTGATTTATTTTATATCCTGATTCTCATTTTTTATTCTGATTATTTCATTACTGATTATCAAACGAGACTTTTAGGAACATGCCTAATTATAAAACCCATTATAAAGTAGAACATTTAAATATATTCATGGAATTTATCTTTTTATAAAAAAAAGAAAATGTCTGCCACAACTCTTTGTCTCTTCAATGGTCTTGTTCGATAAACAACAACCAGACTCTTTAATTTGGGAGAGTGAGAGAGTAATATCAATTATAAATAACCTTATTTCATATTTTACAAAAAGTTGTTTAATGACTCAAAATGTTAGCACTTGACAGAATCCTTAAAATTTTTTTGTCACTTTCCTATTAATATCAAAGTTAATGAAGAATCTTTGAATTAGACAATTTAAAGTTTTGATGCGATAAGTTTCGTATTCTGAACGACACGTTAGACTCAAATAGGCCCCGTACCCACTTGATCAATCAATCCTTCAATCAAACGGCTATAGTAATATGCCAGTGAAATCAATAACAGGTGGACGGTTGATATTCAAAGCTTCTCTCTCAACTGCCTATGAATGAAACCATTTGCCTGCTCTTCTCACACAAGCTAACAATCATCTTTTGATATCTTCTCTCAAAAATTTGAGTCTTTGAAAATGTCTAGCTGTGATTGTGAAGGAAACTGTGGCTTTGTCGACGGCGCCAAGCGCCGAAGCAAAACTTATAAGCCTTTGAAAATGTTTGGCAGTGGAGGAAACTGTAGCTGCGGCTGCGGCTGCAACTGCGAAAGCAGAACTTTTAAGCTTTTGAAAATGTCTGGCAGTCGAGGAAACGGTGGCGGTGGCTCCGGCTGCAACTGCGAAAGGGGAACTTTTATGCATTTGAAAATGTCTGGCAGTGGAGGAAACTGTAGCTGCGGCTGCGGCTGCCGCTGCGACTGGAACTGCGAAAGCGGAACTTTTATTATGCCTTGGGAAATGTATGGCAGTGGAGGAAACTGTTTCTGTAGCAGCGATTGCGAGTGCGGAAGCCAGTACGAACACCTTAAAATTGCGTCGACCCAATTCGCGCTTCTTTCTCTATTACGCGATCGTCTTTTTTTTTTTTTTTCCCCAAATTACAGTGCACTTTGTTCATAAAGTTTGAATCTTTTGCGGTTTGTGCAGATGCACATCAGACCAGAAATATGAAATAGCAACCCATGATTATACGACGCTTAAATCGTGGTAAGCGAATAGTTAAAACTGAAAAACAACCTGTAGTTCAAGAATAGGAGAGTTATGGAATAAAAGAATCCTAAAAACTAAACTTCTGACTACTTCAACAGGATAGGCGAACGCAAGAATTTCACTGATTTGTCCCCACCGAGAGGACCACCGCCGAGACTCACTTGGACGGAGCCGAAATGGGGTCGCTGCTGACGATTGAAGCTGCAAGTGCAATCCCTGCACTTGAAAATGAGGTTGTCGGGGTTGGGTTACGACGGTTGACCTTTGCATAGTAACAATAAGGTCTGGTTTTGTAAATCGAAATAAAAAAATAGGAACCGAAAATCAGAATGGGAATAGAATTACAAATGTACGTGTTTAGTATGTAAGTACTATACGTATTTGGTATGTAAGAACTACGAATGAGATTATAAAAATTAATAGTTATACTAATATTTGGTATCAAATATTAAGAGTAGTAATGAAAATGTTTTTACTTATGTTTAATTATTATGTGATTGATTTTGCAAATAATTAATTAAATATTTATATTATTATTAATTAATAAAAAGTTTGTATTTAATAAATAAATATTTTAATTTTTTTAATGATTCAATAAATTATTAATTTTTAAATAATTGTATATAATTTTTCTTATAAAAATAAAATTAAAAAAACATGATTAACTTGTTTTATGATATAAAATCATTGAAATAAAATAAATGAAATGATTATTAAATAAAGTAAATAAATAAACTAATCTTTAAATGACCATAACATCAACTGATAATATCTCACAAATGTCAGTGGTAATAAAATTACTAAAAATAGTAACAGTAATAACAAAAAATAGCAGTAGCAGCGATTGAAAATTAATATTAGATTTCAAAACACAAAGAGAATTGCACTAGCAAGCATATAGATGATCATGATTTATGAAAAATATGAAAAACAATTTCTCCGTACATTTCTATATGTAAAATCATTAATAATATTATCAAGATCAATTTTCTAGCATATCCTTTTCGATATATAAAATAGCTAAACTATTAAACCTTTTTTATGACATTGATGGCCTCATGTAGGTTTTCAATAATTTTAACTTAGCAAAATAGTCACTTTTGAGCCTAAATTTTACATCAATTGACAAGTTTAACCTTAACATTATGAAAACAACAATTATAACTATAACATTTAGAAAATGTTAAAATTGGAGCCCATCATAATAGAATTTTAACTCCCATCTATTAAATGTCATGACAAAACTAACCTGGTAATTTTTAATATTTTTTATTTTTTGTAGATTCCAATGTCACGTCATTGCTTATGTGGTAAGGTGAGAGCCACTTTTTTTAAAAGAATATAAAAAAAACTTAATTTATTTATAAGTGAATATGTAACCTAGTATTGTTTTGAAGAATGAGGAGATGAATATGGCTCGTGATTGCTCGCAATCGTCCTCCACATGATTCACTTTAATAGGGTCTTTAGTTAGCTTCATCGCTAGGAACAAGTCTCTTTATGTCAGGTTCTGTGAATAAAACGCCACATCTAACAACATCCAACTGCACATCGATCCTGAAGAAAAGAAGAAGAAGAAGAAAAAAAATTTAGCAGTAAAACAAGAAACTGTTTTATGATTTTTCTTTAATAGTACCGATTAAACGGGCTTTATGGAGTTTGAGGAAGGAATTTGACAAGATTGGATAACTATTGACAGCCTTAAACTTCGTATTCTTTTGTCCTTCATTTGGGTTCTCATCCACGTGAATCTTAAGAACACATATCATATCAGAGAGAGTAATTCTAGCTTCATCATTTCTAAGATCAATCTTGATGATTGCAGTGTAACGAGTAGTTTCAGGCATCTTCCTTAAAGAGTACAGTGTTAACACAGGTAGAAGAGCACCAATCATTAGTACCACCCTCTATAGAATATTTTCTTGAGAATCCAGTTAATCCTGAGAAGATGATCCCAATGCCTTGCATCGTAAACAGTCCAGAGAAGAAAGCATCATGACTCTTCTTGTAACTATACTCACTCATAATCGTAGCACAAAGAGGGTAAGTTCTACCAAGACCAAAACCTATCCAAAACCTGAAGAAACACAGAATACCTATGATAGCTCAAGATGGTCCAAATGGCATGCCGGAAAAAATGACACAGAAAAAAATGATTACAAGGGTCAATGCATAAGCTTTTTTCTGACCGATCCTATCGCCAACCCAATCAAAGTATAATTGACCATATAAAGTTTTGGTAGTGCCACGTCGTTGACTAGGTTGTTAACGTATTGTGGGAATGTACCAGGTCATTTAACGAGAGGATCACAGAAGTAAATTCGTCCTAAAAGCTTAGAGACTGACTTTATGCAGAAGATATTGTATGCCGTCGTCATAAATCCGAGCCCATGATGACCAATACAGTGAAATGGTACTTTTATTAGAAAAAATTACGAATTAAATCCTACAGGTAAAATAAGCAAGGAAATAACACGCAAAAATTTAACATGGTTCACCCTCTAATTTAGGCTACGTCCAAGAGCCAAACTCCGAATAAAACTTTCACTAATAAAAATAACAGATACAGAAAGTAAAAAAAATGATACAACAAAATAGTAGCACTCACACACAAGATGTTTCCCAAATTTACTATCCCTAGGATAATATCTTTACCATTTTGTCACTCACCCTTTTAAGAAAATGTTTCCTAAAATACCCCAAAATCACTCTCACACACAAAACTTTAAACACACAAGTCTCTCTAACTCACCACATGCACATGTATTAAAACACATACACGAAAGAGGGAGGGAGGGTTTATATAGACCCTCCACACCTTTTACCACAACTTGCAATATGTAAGTTGTGGTTGTCCACCATCACATCTTGCATGTAAGCTGCCCAACGCCACATCTTGTATGCAACTTGTAGACAACTTGCATACACGTTGTTCACAGTTGCATGCAAGTTGTTCACAGCAACTTGCCTCTTTTTTTTCTAAATACCAAAATCTAGAATGGTGGTACCATGTATGTCGGTACCAACTTACAATTCTCCCCCTACTGACTATATAGTATTTACTATCATTCCTGCAAATGATTGACATAACTCAAACTTTTCCTGGGTAGAACTTTTGTCATCATATCTAATCCATTCTGATTTGTATGAATCTTCTCAAGCTATAATAGCTTCTTCTCTAACACCTTTCTAATCCAGTGATATCTCACATCAATATGTTTTGATCATGAATGGAATGAGGAATTTTTTCTAAGGTGAATAGTGCTCTGATTGTCGCAAAACAATTGAAATCTATTCTGATGAAAACCAAGTTCATCTAAGAACTTCTTCATCTGTAGGAGCTCCTTACATGCTTCAGTTACAACAATAAATTTTGCTTCAGTAGTAGATAGGGTAACACATTTCTACAATTTTGATTGCCATGACACGACTTCCCCTGCAAAGATAATTAGGTAACCTACAATATCACTGGCCATGTCTACATCTATGTAACCATCTAACACAGGCTTGGCAGTTCCGAAATATAAGCATATTTTGAAAGTATCATGTAGATATCTGAGAATCCACTTCACAACACTACTTTAACTGCCTGAGCAATATCTGGCCATATGTATACCATGACATACATCAAACTTCCAACTGCACAAACATAGGGGACTTTCATCTTCTCTTCCTTATCTTCATCCATCGAAGGACATTGCTTAGCACTTAGCCTAAAGTGATTAGCAAGAGGACAACATCAGTGTAGCTTTATCCATGTTGAACCTTTGAAGTACTTTCTCAATTCACTTCTCTTGTAATAACCATAATTTCTTGACGCCCCTATCTTTGATAATTGTCATGCCAAGAATCTGTTTTTACTGACCCTAAGTGTTTCAAGGCAAAAAACTTGCTTAAATGCTTCTTCAAACTGTTAATTCAGTTGATATTTTGTCCAACAATCAATATATCATCAACATAAAGTAAAAGGATAATGAAATTCTCACTAGAAAATTTTTGTACAAAAACACAATGATCTAAAGTAGTCTTCTTATAACCTTGCTCCCCCATAACTATTTCAAACTTCTTATACCACTGTCCCGGTGCTTGTTTTAAACCATAAAGGGTTTTCATCAATCTACAGACATAGTCCTCTTTCCCTTTTTCCTTGAAACCCTCTGGCTACTCTATATATATCTCTTTTTCGAAATCTACATGAAGAAAAGTTGTTTTGACATCCAATTGTAAGATTTCTAAGTCTAAACTTGCTACTAAACGAAACGTTGTACAGATGGATGTCATTTTCACAACTGGTGGAAATATCTCGTCAAAATCAATACCTTTTCTTTGGTTGAATCCTTTAACAACCAATCTAGCTTTGAATTGGGTGAGGATTGTGTTCATCTTACTTAATCTTGAACACCCACTTATTTTTCAAAGCTTTCTTGCCTTTTGTCAACTTCACTAGCTCAAAATTTTTATTCTCATGCAAGGACTTCATCTCATCTTGCATGACTTCAAACCATTTCATCTTATGTTCATCTATCATAGCCTCTTAAAAATTCTCAGGTTCTCCCCCATCAGTAAGTAAAACATATTGATCACTGGAGTATCTAGTAACGGCTTGTCTTACTAGGGTAGATCTTCTTATTGGAACCTGAGTAGTCTCTAGAACTAGTGGTTGATTTTGGACATCATCTTAATCAGAATCTTCATCTGATTGATTTTGAATGGGAGCATCATCATCAGCTATGTTCGACTGGTAATTTCAACTTCTTCTTCAAATTGTCTTGGCACTGTTTTTGGAGGAATTAACTTTAAGTCCACCAGGTCACCATTAATTCTTGGAACATCTTTTTCACTTTGCTAAGATCTTCAATGGTTTGAACTTCGAAAAATACAGTATCACGACTCCGAATCAACTTTTGATGGACTGGATCACAAAACCGATAACCGAATTATTCTTCTCCATAACCAATAAATATACATTGGCGAGTCTTAACGTCAAGCTTGAATCTATCATCTTTAGGGATATGTACTTAAGCTTTGAAACCAAATACCTTTAGATGATCATAGAAAACATCCTTTCCTGACCATACTTTCTCTGAAACATCAGACTATAAAGGAATGCATAGTGAGCTTTTTAATAAATAAACTGATGTGAATAGAGCCTCGCCTCAAAATGTCTTGGGGCAATTTTGCATGTGAAAGTAAGAATCTAACTTTCTCCATCAAAGTCCTATTCATCCTCTCAGCTAAACCATTCAAATGTGATGTCTTAGGAGGAGTAGTTGTCAAATACCATACTCTTTGCAATAGACTTCAAATAGTCGAGTGTACTCTCCACTATTGTCTGTTCGAATGCATTTCAATTTCTTCCCAGTTTGTCTTTCAACTGAGGCATGAAATTGCTTGAAACATCTAGCACTTTATCTTTAGTCTTCAAGGTGTATACCCACGTCTTCCTAAAATGGTCATCAATGAAAGTCACAAAGTATTAAGCACCACCTAGTGAATTTGGCATTGGCCCACACAAATCTGAGTATACCAAATCTAACACATTCTTCATTCTGGAAAGAGTGGAACTTTTGAAAGCAATTCTATTTTGCTTTCTTGCTAAACAATAAGCACACTTCTTTAAATGTACTTGGTTAACTTTAAATAATGAACTCTTTTTCACCAACTAAGTCATCCCCTTCTCACTCAGATGACTGAGTCTCTTGTGTCACAATTCAATTGTACCATCCTTCTCCAATAGATTCACAACATCATTGGAGACGTTTGCCTACATCATATACAACTTTGAGTACTTCTTACCTTTGATGATTACCAAAGAGCCTTTAGTAAGTTTCCATTTGCCATTTTTAAAAGTGCTACAAAAACCTTCATCATTAAGTATGCCAACTGAGATTAAATTTAGGTGAAGGTCAGGAACATATCTGACATCTTTCAGAGGCAGTCTCATGCCATTGTCTACCTCCAAATAAATATTACCTATTCCGATGATTTTGGCTAAATTGCTATTTCCTATTTTAACCACACCAAAATTTCCTTGTCTATATGATGAGAAGAGTTCTTTATATAAAGTGGTGAGAATAATGGCACCACTGTCACTTATCCAGTTAAATTCACAGGATGCACTATTCATATCATTATTATATGAGACGATGTGAAAGTCATTAATGGTGGCAGTCGTCGATGCGTGTTCATCATCACTGCTATCACATCATTATTATATGAGACGATGTGAAAGTCATCAATGGTGGCAGTTGTCGATGCGTGTTCATCATCACTGCTATCATCTTTCTTGGCTTCTTTGCCTTTGTTCTTTTCTTCTTTGAACTTCCGGCGGAACCTTTTAATGGAACCCTTCTTTTTGCAGTGATGACACTTAACGTTTGCATATTTATTTGATCTTCCTCTGCTCTTATCTTTGAAATTTGTACATCTATATTTACTCTTCCCCTTAGAACCTATGACCAGAACTTCTGGCTGTATTGAAGAGGCCGAACTCTGTGATCTTCGTCTCTTCTCTTTATTCAGAATTCCACTTTTTACAGATTCTATGTTAACAACACCGTCAACTACAGAATTGGTGATTGAAATCTTCAAAATCTCACCTTTAACTTTCTGGGGCTTTAACTTTGCCTTTCCCTTGGTTGCTAGTAAAGGTGTATGAGCTATACTGTAACACCCCCTTACCGTAGGGTAGGCACCGGGACGCCCGTAGGTCATTCCGATACATATCCTATGATAAGGGAGCGCTACGTGCAATCACTACAATACTCC
>JANQBM010000004.1:31886649-31916260 GCA_025594535.1 Erythroxylum domingense
TTTGCATTTATTTTCATTCGTTGCAAATTTTAGCGGTAATTGTTAAAATCAACCCCATTTTATAGTTAGTTTACATCACATTTAGTTGAACTTAGGAAATTAATTTCACCTTTGGTTCCTTAAAGAGAACGACCCGAGGTTGTACTATATGCAATCCTTGGTTAAATTTTTGAAGTAACCCCAAGGCGACAATCGGACAAAAAGGTTATTTCAATCATCAACATAAAGTAAAAGGATAATGAAATCCTCACCAAAATTTTTTTGTACAAAAACACAATGATCTAAAGTAGTCTTGTTATAGCCTTGCTCTCCCATAACTATTTCAAACTTCTTATAACACTGTCCCAGTGCCTGTTTTAAACCATAAAGGCTTTTCATCAATCTACATACATAGTTCTCTTTTCTTTTTTCCTTGAAACCCTCTGGCTACTTTATATATATCTCTTCTTCCAAATCTACATGAAGAAAAGTTGTTTTGACATCCAATTGTAAGATTTCTTAGTCTAAACTTGCTACTAAACCAAACATTGTACAAATGGATGTCATTTTCACAACTGGTGCAAATATCTCGTTAAAGTCAAATAACTTTTCTTTGGTTGAATCCTTTAACAACCAATCTAGCTTTGAATGGGGTGAGGATTGTGTTCATCTTACTTAATCTTGAACACCCATTTATTTTTCAAAGCTTTCTTGCCTTTTGACAACTTCACCAGCTCAAAAGTGTTATTCTCATGTAAGGACTTCATCTCATCTTGCATGACTTCAAACCATCTCATCTTATGTTCATCTATCATAGCCTCTTAAAAATTCTCAAGTTCTCCCCTATCAGTAAGTAACACATATTGATCACTGGAGTATCTAGTAACAACTTGTCTTACTCGTGTAGATCTTCTTATTGGAACCTGAGTAGTCCCTGGAGCTAGTGGTTGATTTTGGACACCATCTTAATCAGAATCTTCATCTGATTGATTTTGAATGGGAGCATCATCATCAGCTATGTTCGATTGGCGATTTCAACTTCTTCTTCAAATTGTCTTGGCACCGTTTTTGGAGGAATTAACTTTAAGTTCACCAGGTCACCATTAATTCTTGGAATATCCTTTTTCACTTTGCTAAGATCTTCAATGGTTTAAACTTCGAAAAATACAGTATCACGGCTCCGAATCAACTTCTGATGGACTAGATCACAAAATCGATAACTGAATTAATCTTCTCTATAACCAATAAATATACATTGGCGAGTCTTAACGTTAAGCTTGAATCTATCATCTTTAGGGATATGTACTTAAGCTTTACAACCAAATACCTTTATATGATCATAGGAAACATCCTTTCCTGATCATACTTTCTTTAGAACATCAGATTGTAAAGGGATGCATAGTGAGCGATTTAATAAATAAACTGATGTGAATAGAGCCTTGCCTCAAAATGTCTTGGGGCAAATTTGCATGTGAAAGTAAGAATCTAACTCTCTCCATCAAAGTCCTATTCATCCTCTTAGCTAAACCATTCAAATGCGATGTCTTAGGAGGAGTAGTTGTCAAATACCATACTCTTTGCAATAGACATCAAATGGTTGAGTGTACTCTCCACCATTGTCTATTCGAATGCATTTCAATTTCTTCCCAGTTTGTCTTTCAACTGAGGCGTGAAATTGCTTGAAAACATCTAGCACTTTATCTTTAATCTTCAAGGCATATATCCACGTCTTCCTATAATGGTCATCAATGAAAGTCATAAAGTATTAAGCACTACCTAGTGAATTTGGCATTGGCCCACACAAATCTAAATGTAGCAAATCTAACACATTCTTCATTATGGAAAGAGTGGAACTTTTGAAAGCAAGTCTATTTTGCTTTCCTGCAAAACAATAAACACACTTCTTTAAATGTACCTAGTTAATTTTAAATAATGAACTCTTTTTCACCGACTGAATCATCCCCTTCTCACTCATATGACTGAGTCTCTTGTATCACAATTCAATTGTACCATCGTTCTCCATTCGATTCACAACATCATTGGAGACGTTTGCTTACATGACATACAACTTTGAGCATTTCTTATCTTTAATGATTACCAAAGAACCTTTAGTAAGTTTCCATTTGCAAGTTTTAAAAATGCTGCAAAAACCTTCATCATTAAGTATGCCAACTGAGATTAAATTTAGGTGAAGATCTGAAACATATCTGACATCTTTCAGAGGCAGTCCCATACCATTGTCTTCCTCCAAATAAATATCATATATTCTGGTGATTTTAGCTAAATTGCTATTTCCAATTTTAACCACACCAAAATTTCCTTATCTATATGATGAGAAGAGTTCTTTATGTGAAGTGGTGTGAATAGTGGCACAACTGTCGCCTATCCAGTTAAATTCACAGGATGCACTATTCACATTATTATTATATGAGACGATGTGAAAGTCATCAATGGTGTCAGTTGTCGATGCGTCTTGATCATCACTGCTATCATCTTTCTTGACTTCTTTGCCTTTGTTCTTTTCTTCTTTGAACTTTCAACAGAACCTTTTAATGTAACCCTTCTTTTTGCAGTGATGACACTCAATGTTTGCATATTTATTTGATCTTCCTCTGCTCTTATCTCTGAAATTTGTACTCCTAGATTTACTCTTCCCCTTAGAACATGTGACCAAAACTTCTGGCTGTATTAAAGAGGCCGAACTTTGTGATCTATGTCTCATCTCTGTATTCAGAATTCCACTTTATACAGATTCTATGTTAATAACACCGTTAACTACAGAATTGGTGATTGAAATCTTCAAGTCTCCCAAGACCCTGGAAAGAAGGTAAGCATGAAAAAGGCAATCACTTCATCATCGAGCTTTATGCCCACTCCTAATAATTGATCCACAATCTCATGAAATTCATTCAAGTGATTTGCCATAGAGGTACCTTCTCGATATTTTATCTGTACTAATTTTGTTAGGTAAAATAATTTATTATTACCGATTTTTCATGCATATAACTCCTATAGCTTCTTCTAAAACATCCGTACGTGAGTCTCATTGCAGATATGATTATACACATTATCTTCAACAAATTGTCAAATAAAACTACATACTTGCTCATGCTCAAATGTTCATCCAATTGATTTTCGGGTTTTGTTGTGGTAAACAATGGTAATGCACTTTTATGATGAACAGAAGATCTTTCATCTCGTTCTTCCATATATGGTAGTTGGAGCCATTTAGGCTAATCATCTTGCTTATTTTTGCCTTTATCTTCGATGAGAAATGCTTTGATACAGAACCAAATCTGGCTTTGATACCACTTGTTAGGAAAAATTACGAATTAAATCTCACAAGTAAAATAAGCAAGGAAATAACACGCAAAAATTTAACATGATTCACCCCCTAATTTAGGCTGTGTTCACAGGCTAAATTTCGAATAAAACTTCCACTAATGAAAATAGCAAGTACAAAGAGTGAAAAATAATATTAAAAAATAGTGGCATTCACACACAAGGCGTTTCCTAAATTTACTGTCTCTAGGATAGTATGCTCACAATTTTGTCACTCACCCTTTTAGTAAGACGTTTACTAAAATACCCCAAAATCACTCTCTCGCACAAAACTTTAAACACACAAGTCTCTCTAACTCACCACATATAAACACATACATGAAAGAGGGAGGGAGGGTCTTTATATAGACCCTCCACCGCCTTTGCCACAGCTTGCAATATGCAAGCTGTGGTTGTCCACCATCATAACCTGCATGCAATCTTTCCACTGCCACAACTAAGTTGTGGACAACTTGCATGCACGTTGTTCACAGTTGCATGGAAGTTGTTCACAATAACTTGCCTCTTTTTATTTAAAAAAATACTTAAATCTAGAATAGTGGTGCCATGTATGTCGATACTGCCTTACACTTTTTTATGGGAGCATCGTCTATGATATTGAGAAGTGCTAAATTGTTAGAAACCATCTTTATTGATGATGGTGATCGAAGATTGAGTCACTTTATAATGGTGTTAGAGCATTATTAATTGAGAAAATAAGAGTAAAGAGGCTTTAATGTGGACAAAATAGTGGCTGATTAATAGAGTACATTTAATCTGTATTGTTAAAGAAAAATCATGCAATAATTTCTTGTTCTACTGCTAAATTTATTATCTTCCTCCTTTTCTCCAAGATCAACGTGTAGTTGGATGTTGTTAGATGTGGCGGTTTTTTCACAGAACCTGACACAAAAAAACTTGTTCCCATCGATGAAGCTAACTAAAGACCCCATTAAAGTGAATCCTGTGGAGGGAGTTTGCGAGCAGTCACAAGCATATTCATTTCCTCATTGTTCGGAACAATACCATATTAACTATTTATTTATAGATAAATTAAGTTTTTTATACATTTTTGAAAAGTGGGTTGTACCTTATCACGTTAATAATGACATGACATAAGAGGCCCATAAAAAATAAAAATATTAAACTTAACAAATGAGGGTTAAAATTTTTGTTATGGTAGGGTTCAATTTAAACGTTTTCTAAATGTTAGGATTATAATTGTTCTCTCTCGAATGTTAAGGTTAAATTTGTTAATTAGTGTAAAAATTAAAGTAAAAAATGACCATTTAACTTTGAAAAACTTCTCTAAACTAATACTACAATCACATGTATAGTCAATAGAATTCGATAACTAATTAAAACATTTAGATAACAATCAGCAACTTTAACAAATTCTAAAATTTCAATTGACATAATTATAGAAATGACATTTGGCTACAAAAAAATCGTCACTAAAAGTCTTAAAATCATTGCTAATAGTAATTAGCGACGATTAATATTCGTCGCCAAATCCCCATCGCTGAAAATTATAGGCGATGTTTTTGACTGATCGTCGCTAATAATTTTTGCCTACATTTTATTTTCGTAACGAAAGAGTATTAGTGACATTTTGTGAAATCATTATCAATACCTTTTGGCTATGCTTTTTTTCGTAGCAAAAAATTATTAGCTACATTTTCAAGAACGTAGTTAAATGTTTTTAGCTACATCTCTAAAAACATAGTCAAATATTTTTAGCTAATATTTTTTAAAATGCAGTCAAAATTTTAATATACATTTTAACGAAGTGATGTACCATGTTGAATTATAATTATTTATGATATTTTTAATTTAGATTCTTGTATAATATTTATATTTATTATTATTAATTAATTATCAAATTATACAAAAATAATTAATAGTTTGAAGCATTGTACATAAAAATAAAATATCATCAAATTATACCAACAAAAGAATATTATTTGTATGCAAGATTTTAATTACAACATTAAAAAATATTATAGGCAAAATAATAAATAAAAAGATAAGTTTACAAATTATAAATAATGAGATTAGAAAAAAATTACAACATAATGACTAGCTATATTTGTTCACGTCGATGAAATTGTTTTAAAAAGACCATTGCTGAGTTAATGTCAAGTGTCTATTTCTTCGCATATGTTTCACATAGTAGCTTAATCTCAAAAGTTGTCCAATCTCCACAGATTCATATGCACGTGCAAAAGAAAAGCTAAGGATGTCGTTCATTTTTACTCAAGAAGCAATCAACTTCAAGTATGCACCAACAATCCTTCTAACTTTTGAGCAATGATAAAATCAGTTCATATGTTCAATAGCAATTTCTTTAACAATGGTGGGGATCTTGTTGGTTCTTGATGTGACTATCACTAAGAAGTGATAAAGAAAAACAAAAAGTTAAAAAGTCGATAAGCATTAGACGTTCAATCATAACTCTTTTCGACTCAAAATTATGTACACTATAAAGGATACATAAATATTTCACCAGAAAATGATCTATTCTACAAAATTTACAAAGAAAGAAAAAAAAGAGGAAAATTTTTTTACGTTCATGACAAAATAACAACAGATATTACTCCATCTTCGCCATATTTAGATTTGATCCTATAGTGGGTGCCCTAGCCCTTACAAGGTCAACTAGTTGCTACCATCACACTGTATGAAGCAATATGCCTAGATATTTGAGTCTATGGATAAAGAATCTAATTGATTGAAAGAGGCAATCCCATAAAGATCAATTAGCAAGATTTTTGGCCGATACAATAAAAAGAACTGCTTACTTATGTCATAATATGAGAGAAAATATCATAATATGAGATAAAAGTTAGGAATCACTTTATGTAAGAGAGTCGATCCCCTAAAGCGTTGCCTCTATTTTTCATCCCCTCCTTTGAAAAAAACATTTGCTTCATTTACAACCTACTAGTTGCATCTGTATTGATAATATAAGAAAATCTAAATATTCTTACGATCTATCATTAAAATACTTTGTTTCTTCTAAATATTCATACGATCTATCATTAACATACTTTGTTTCTTCAAATAAAATCATCTACCTATGATCCAAAGCATGTACATGATGCCTCAACTCAATCCAAATCAAAGATCTACTACATTAAAATGAACCTCAACTTGTCACCAGAGAATTCGTCGCATCTTGTAGAACATCAACAAGATATGATGGATGTATCAAGGTACTAAAAACTTGGATTGGTAAAACAACCAACACCTTTTTACACCTAAGTACTCGCATTCATTCTTAGCCTACTTTATGTGCTAGATATGATATTATCATAAGTGATAACCTAGTAGAAGGAAAGTCAAGTACTCTCAACAGGTTGCCCATTCTGAGTTCATCCACTTTAAGATACAATTCTGTATTCTAATTCAGCTTGTCATGTCACATCTTTAATGTTATACACAGGTTCACATATATCAAACTTAATCTTCCTACATCTATTGAATTTTGTTCAAAGTACATCTACTGTTGTTCAAAGACTTTCCTATAGCTAAATTATGAACAAATTGAATAAAGTTCACTTTTTCACATCAGACGAATTAGAGCACAAATGTCATTCAAGGTAATGAAATGAAGCATTTCCTGTGGATGATGAAGTTTTACTTACCAAAAATTTCAAGAGTTTCAATTTTCAAAAGATAATGACTGTTCCAAAAATATATAGAAGTCACAGGCTTATAGCTAATACAGCTCCACCAAGTGGAGAAAAGGTATTTGGAGAAACAAGAACACAGAAGGCCAAACCAATTAACCACATAAGATAAATTCAGTTTCGAAGATACTAAGAATGCCCAAATTATTCATCTTAATCCCCAAATTATTTGTGAATTGGGGAAATTAATTTATTACAAATTAACCATATACTTATAATACAGATATGATTACGATAGCCAAACCAATTCCGTATTGGCACACAATTGTAAGGAATAAACCCATTTAACCATTGACTAAAAGTTTTGGAAGCATGTTATAATGCCAAAAACATGAAGACATGAGCAGATATCAAGAGACACCACTTACCAATTTCCCCCTTTCTCATGTTTACCAAGATGTTGCAGAACTTCAATCTTTATCATTGCAATATCACAATATTTCTTAATTCCACGAACAATTTTTATTGCACCATTTCCTTCCCCTCTCTGTCCCAACATTCCAAAACTTGGCCAAAGGCGCTTACACATGCAAAAAAGGATAATTGATGCCCGAAGAATGTGAATTCACAAAAAATGATTGGCCTTCAATTCAATAGATTTTGATACCTTCACCCATTTTGCTGTGAATCTTATCTACAAACACGTAAAGGGCAGTGAGATCCCATCTCCATAAAAGTCACCATCTCTTTCTATCCAAACAATTGACTGGTTGTCACTACCTGGGGAAGGAATTGAAAAGGAACCCACAAAATTAACAGAGAGAAGAAATGAAAGGACTGAGCGAAAATGAATCATTTTCGTTAAATTACCTAAACTATACAGTAAATGGGTGCCTGAAAATACAGCGAAGATGATGTATTGGTGGAGAGGTTGGACTACGAGGCTGAGGTTAGAAGGTGATGGCTAGAACACAACGAGGAGGTTGGAAACTCGAGGAGTAACTGGAAATGCAGGGAGGACGCCGGAGGAGGCTTGAGACGTGAGAGAAGAGTATGTTGGAGGATGGTGGAAACGCGAGAGAGCAGGACAGTGGAGGAGACTGAAAACATGAGAGAGAAGGACTATGGAGGAGGAGTCTGGAAAGACGAAAGAGGAGGACGATGGAGGAGGCTTCAATATATGGGACCATATTCATAACAGTTCAGATAGTAGGGTTCTAAGCACTACTCTTCTACTTTCGAAAACTACTGAAGCATTTACTCAAAAAACATGCACTTTATTAATAAAAGGATCAAATCAGAACATCATCGACAAAAGAGATTCAAGCAGTCTAAAATCAACTCATACATTTTTCAAGAACTTCAGAAGCTTCAATTTTCAGATTCATATGTAGATAATAGGAGAAGAAATTATCATGAGAAGCTCACCTGAATTTAATCGACCCCTTTATTCTGAAAATTGAGGTATGGAATCCTAGAGAAATCTCTATAGAATCGGAGGAAAATGTAAAGCCCTACTCGCTAAAAGAATCGTAAGAGGAAGTGGAGAAGTTACTTGAGATCTAGAACTCAAGGCCTAGTGTCAAGAGAAGAAGATCAAGGGGAGATGCACTAACAGTTATAGATTGACACATCTTCCCCCCAAACTGGAGACATCTCTGAAAGAATCAAAATAGTAAGGCTTTGATACACCTCAAATCACTAAAAGAAATGGCGATACTAAACCTGAGAAAAATATTTGTGTGCGGGTTTCCTTGGAGTTGAGTACAGAATGGACCCTAAGTGATTAAAAGACTTTATGTATCTTGTAAAAGAACATCATCGTTTAGATTATGACTTTGTTTGAGTCTTACACATGTGGGAGGGAGTCCATCTGCTTGTAAACTCTTTTTGTATATTTAATGAATTTTTAAATTCTAAAAAAAAGGGCGTGTAAGAGGAGGACACTAGAGGAGAAAGTCGATATTAGGTTTCATAAATGATAAATTGTCATTTTTGTACATAAACATTGGATTTCTCGAGCTTTTGTAAATTCTCGCTAACCATTGTTTGACCTTTGGAGACGATTTTTTTTTTGTGAAAATGCAACAAAGAAAACGTAGCCTTTTCCCTACTTTGTTGTGTGATGACATTAACAGTTTTGACAAAGTTATTTACAAAGCTTTTAATTCAAAAAAATTAATCTAACTTGATATCTAATATGTTATTATGAGAAAAAGCTATTATAAAATTAGTACAACATTTTCTTAATTCATTATTATCCAGCAACTTCAACTTCTTTGAATCAAATAAGAATCTAAAAATTATATTTAAAATAATGAATAATACTAATTTGAATTAATAAAAGTATTAATATTGTCAGACTAATTTTATAATAAATTAAATTTTAAAATATTTGAAATTTTAATTTATTATAAAATTAGTCTGACATTAATCTTATAATTAATATTATTTAATTTTTAATTTATTATAAAATTAGTCCTACATTAATCTTATAATTAATATTATTGTCGTGGTTTGTTATATAAATAGAATTTTTTAATAAGTAAGCATTTATGTAAAAATAAATATTACACATCATTAAACTATAATTCATAATTTAATTTAAGTTACACGACGTGTTTGATAAACAGCTAATAAACTATTTTTTATCTGTTTGATTCAAATTAACTGTTTGACCCATATTAAAAAGCTATTTATCTATTTGGTTATGAGATGGTTGAGTTGGTTGATTCAACTCAACCTGCCCCTACCCAGGGCCCACCATAAAAAAAGGGCCCCATCAACGTGTGATGTTAGTTTTCAAGAGGGCAAATATAATTATTCTAGAAGAATACATTAATAAATATAGAGAACGTTGGTGGAATCTGTTAATGTTTTCAAGAGTAATGTAGCAACCTCCAAGATTGATTAAGTTAACGTTAAAAGTAACGTTAACTTGTTATATTTATAAATAGTTTTGAAGTATTCAGGTGTATTTTTACCCTTTAATTTCTTTATTTTCATCAACATATGCTTCTAAGGTTCTCCAACTCAAGAATTGGCAGCAAAAATTTTTACGATTCTATCTTCTGAGTTCTTAGTGTAATTTAAATGTAAAGTTTCTAATTTCTTAATGTATTTTTATCTTATTAATGTTTGAATATGTTATAATTAATTTGTAATTGTCATTAATGTGGACATTATATTAGCATTTTAAATCATAACATTAATATTAAATGATATTGTATTTATTTGTATTTCTCCTTTTTATTTTTAGATTACTTATTACTTATAAAAATAATTAAATATTAATAAATAATTTAATTTTTATAATTGTAATTTTCATTATACTTTGCCACAAAGAATGTAATAATTGTTAGATTTGTGTTCTTGTAGAATTCACATAAGTTTAGTGATAATATGACTAAATCAAATAATTTAAGTTACTCAATTCAAAGACTATCAAATGGTTTCCTTTCTTATAAAAATATGTATGATTCTATTAAACAAGTCGTAATAATAAAATAATAATAAAAAATAATATTCAATAATTTCCATAGTTTATAGAATAGGATAATATTTAACTTGGGAAACTTAGAATATTTAATGACTTAGAATATAATTTACTATATTTGTTTCCTATGTATGTTAATTTCTTGTATTTTTAGAAATTGGTTTTTCTCTATCATTAAAATTTGCTCTTTGTTTTTTCATTTTTAATATTAGATATTAAATTTTGCTATTTATTTTTTCCTCTATCACAGATATAATACCATTGATATATCTTTGTGATATATTGTGAAGCTATTGATGTTTGGTTGTGACTGTATACTTCTTCCAATTCCACACAGGTGCTTTTGTTCTTTTTCTAGTCCAACTGTGTTATAATTGATTTGTATTATGATACCCAAAAAGCATTTGTCTAGAAGTGAAAAAAGGAAAAAAAGAAAACAAGTAGAAGAATTGATAGAATCCCAAAAAGGAGCAATTAATAAATTTATTAAAAGAGTAGGCTCCTTTAGTGAGAGTCCCGAGGAATTAAGTGAAGATAGTTTTGAACAACATAAAGAAAACTAAGTGATGAGATTTATATTCTTGAGGATATTAGAAATTTGAGTGAGCTTGATCATGTACCAAATGCATCCACTTTAAAAAATTTAAAGGCAGATGACCAAGTAAGCCCTATATTGGATATTTATGATCCTAGAAATTGGGATAATCTTGATAATAAAGCAATGGATATTTTAGTTAAAAAAGGGCCTATAAGATAATTGAATCTTATGTTTCCTTTAGACAATACCTCTCATCATTTATCATATTCCTATTATTATAGAAATTTGAGTAATGGAGAGATTAACGACAAAAAATGGTTGGTTTATTCTAAACATATAGATAAATTATATTGTTTTTGCTGTAAGTTGTTCAAATCTAATAACAAACAAAGTGGAGTAGCAAATGATCGATTTAGAGATTGGAAGCATCTTAGTGAGAAACTTAAAGAACATGAGAATTGCATTGAGCATATGACTAATATAAGAACTTGGAATGAACTAAGGGTAAGATTGAGCAAAAATCAAACAGTTGATAAAGATTTGCAACAAGAAATTGTAAAGGAGAAAGAATGTTGGAGACAAGTTTTGATAAGAATAGTGTCTGTTGTGAAATATCTTACTAAATATAATTTAGATTTTTGAGGATCCAATGAGAAACTTTACCAAGATGATAATGGTAATTTTTTAGGATTGATTGGGATGACTGCTAGATTTGATGTAATAATGCAAGATCATGTTAGACGTTTTCAAAATCATGAAATTCATCATCATTATCTTGGTCATAAAATTCAAAATGAGTTGATTTCTTTGTTGGCCCATAGTGATAGAAGTTCTATCATAGGGATCATTAAAAAGGTGAAATACTTTTCTATTATTCTTGATTGTACCCCAGATTTGAGTCATCAAGAACAAATGAGTTTGTTAGTAAGATGTGTGAATATGTTAAATAAAAAAATAAAAATAAATGAGTATTTTTTAGAGTTCTTGAAAGTAGATGACACATCTGGATTGAGACTTTTCAATGAATTATTGAATACATTTAATTCTCTTGATCTTAATGTGACAATGTTTCTAATATGAGGGAAAACACTAAGGGGTTCAAAAGCGATTACTTGAAATAAATCTGACAGCATTATTTATGTCATGTCTTATCATAATCTTAATCTTACTCGAAGTTATAGGGCACATTCTTATGTTAAAGTTGTTTCATTTTTTGGAGCTGTGCAATGTATATATGCATTATTTTCAAGTTCTCCTAAAAGGTGGAAGGTTTTGCTTGATAATGTTTCAAGCTTAACTATGAAATCATTATCTAACACTCATTGGAAGAGTAGAATAAAAAATGTTAAAGCTATTATATTTCAAACTCCTAAAATAAGAATGACTTTCATGGAATTATCTAGATCTTGTGACGATGTCAAGTCAAAGAGTGAAGCAGAAAGTTTGGTTAGTGTATTTGAGAGTTTTGAGTTTTTACTTGGTATGGTTATTTGGTATGAAATTTTATTCAGGATTAACATGGTGAGTAAAAAGTTGCAATCTAAATCTATGTGCATTAATGCTACCATAAAGCAATTAGAAGGTGTGATGGTATTTTTTGAGAAATATATAAATGAAGGATTTAGCTCTAGTATAAATATTGCTAAAAGTCTTGCACTTGAAATGAATATAGAGCCTACATTTCCAACTAGTCGTTGTATTATTAGGAAAAGACAATTTGATGA
Organism: Erythroxylum domingense; assembly: GCA_025594535.1. Classification (NCBI taxonomy): domain Eukaryota; kingdom Viridiplantae; phylum Streptophyta; class Magnoliopsida; order Malpighiales; family Erythroxylaceae; genus Erythroxylum; species Erythroxylum domingense. Next base: position 31,899,340 of record JANQBM010000004.1, read on the forward strand.
AATTAACCATAATGGAGAAATACAATCAGCTGAGGATTCTTTCAAAGTTAATTACTTTTTAGTTGTTGTGGATATGGCAATTGCTTCGTTGAAGAATATATTTGAACAATTAACCATATTTGACAATATTTTTAGATTCTTATTTAATTTAAAGAAGTTAAGGTCATTTAATGATAACGAATTAATAGAATGCTGCACTAATTTTAGAACAATTTTTTCTCACAATAATGTGTCAGATGTAGATTTAGATGATCTTTTTCTAAATTAAAAATGTTGCAAATGACTTTGCCAAATGAGTTAATGTCATCAGTTGCAATTTTAGAATTTGTTAAAGTTGTAGATTGTTATCCAAATGTTTCAATTACTTATCGAATTCTATGGATTATACCTGTGACTGTAGCATCAGTTGAGAGAAGTTTTTCAAAATTAAAATTATTGAAAACCTACTTGAGGTCGTCAATGTCACAAGAAAGGCTGAATGATTTAGCTAAGTTATACATTAAGAAAGATATGTTAGACAATATTGATCTTGATAATATTATTAATGATTTTGCATCTAGAAATGAACAGAGAAATTTTTTTTTCATAAATCATGATCCTATGTGTATTTATTAGTGCAATTCTCTTGTGTTTTGCAGTCTAATATTGTTGTTTGATTGCTGCTATTGCTATTTTGTTATTGCTGTTACTTTTTTAGTGATTTTATTGTTAATGATATTTATAAGATATTATTAGTTGATGTTATGATAAATTAATATTTAGTTGAGTATATATACTTATAAATTGAGTCATTTATATGTTCATACAAACATATAAACTTTAAGTTTACATGTTTGTATATTATGACTCTTTTTTTTTATTTCGCCCAAATGATAAGAACGGCCTAGAACTCAACCAACTAATTTTTTAAAAGATCCTTAAGTGTAGTGTTTGGGGTTAGTTGTTTGCTTAATGACCGTATTGCTCTCCACTTTACTCTCTACTTTTACTCTATGTGTTTTTAAAGTTGACTTTTTTTATCGTACAATTATGCCATAAAATTTTTATTTAATTTTATAATATTAGTTTGCATTTAAAAATACCATAATATTAAGTTTTTGAACATAAAGAGTCACATTAAATTAATATTTTTAGTATATAACTACTATATATCGTATATGTGTCATACTATAATTATAGATATTTTTAATTTATAAATAATAAAATTATACATATTATATTAAAAAAACTAATATGATGTAACTCGCTGCATCATTCACATTAATAGAGAATTTAACATTGGACTCTTATTATTATTATTATTATTATTATTATTATTATTAAAGATATAAACTTAATTTTTGTAAAATTAAATATCTAAAATATAAATTCTTATAAGAATATTTAATGAAATACTAAGAAATATAATATTCATGCCCTTATATATTTTTTTAAATCATGCTCTCATAAGTTATTTTATACATTAACAGCTAATACTAAATAACTAATTTTACTAAACATCTTTAATAAACAACTGATGTTGGCCTTGTTTGGTAATCAGCTGATTGCATTAGTTGTTAGTTGATAGCTGATCAATATCAACTGATTTGACCAGCAGATTGCATTAGCTGTTTGTTGGAAATGCTTGGTAAAATTAGCTGTTTATATGTAAAATGACTTTAAAAAATTATAAGGATATGAATATTATATATTTTAGTATTTCGTTGAATATTCTTATAAGAATTTATATTTTAGATATTTAATTCTATAAAAATTAAGTTTATAACTCTAATAAAATATAGATCATATAATAATAATAATAATAATAATAATAATAATAATCATCATCATCATCATCACCATCATCATGATACATCCAAACATAAAATATAAGAATCCAAATGAAATTTAACAACATAATTCAAATAGAGCAAAAGAAATGAACACCATCATTTAAAGCAAAGGTTTATACCAATTTAAGAATATAATTTACTATATTTTCTCCTAAATATGTTAGTATTTCATTCATGAATAGATTACCTAAACTACATCTTATAAAACACTGAGTCAAATCAAAGAACAAGAATGAAGAAGTTGTTATTGACATGATAGGAATTGCTAAAGAAGCTACTCTTTGAAAATTATCCCAATTTTAAATTTCCCTTTTACATTTTCATTATCCATAGAAGAGCTGAAAATTTAAAGCTAAAATAAATACTTTCCAGTTCAATTTTAAGATACTTTTTATTTTCTTTAGATGAACGAAGATTTCATTATCTGAAACTACAAATTACGTCTGCATACAAAATCCGAACGACATGGCTCAACGTATTGTTGTACGACTTCCAATGGTTCTGAAATAAAGTATGAAGAGAATTCACTAGGATCATTTTTTTACTCTTGTTTTTCACACACTATGATTGCGTTCAACAATCATTGTGACCGGAAGAATAGCCTAAGGGTATTACCGATGACATTATATGATCAAGAATAATCTGGTCCACAGTTTGCTTATCAGTGAAATTTAATATTTTGATGAATACAATCGTAGTTCTACACAATTGGAGAAACAAGAGAATCACCACAAGCCCTGTGAACGAAATGATAATTCCAAGCACCAGAGCTCCATTGATTGCACCAATGACGCGTTGGCTGCATTCAGACAAGAAATAGGTTGCATAAATATCATTAGGGAATGAACGGAAGCCAGGATTATTTATACTCAAGTTATTACGAACCTAAGAAAACATATCTCTCATATCTTTCAGAAAGCTACCTCACCTATTCCATCCAGGGAGGTTAATTTCCAGGTAAATTTTATCATCAATCTTGTCATAGCAAGAGATGCAAGTGTTAGGAATTGTGGAAAATTATCACTAGTAAACTTATTAGCTTCATTTGAAGCCTACTATATAATGCACATTCGCAGAATCTAGTTTTTGTATTAGATTGTCAAAATGGACGACAATATGTAAGCACACACTTTATTTACACGAAGGATTTGCTTCATTTTCTCCTTTTTTTTTCATTGAACACTTAAAAAACGCCGCCCAGAATAGATGTAGAAGATAGTGGAGATGATTGCCCACCTTTCTAGACTAGTTAACAAGTAAGTGCTTGTCCTAGTTCTTAGTTCAAGTAAAGTGCTTTAGGCCAAGATAATTGTTGATCTGGATTAACCTCAAAAGAGTACATGCTCAATCTGCAACCAACATAATTGTAAGAATCACTAACCTTCCAAAATAAATCATGCTTCCAGGATATTTTACAACTGGATACTACAACCAAGTGACAAATCAGACAGATATCACGATTCCTTTTACAAGACATTTTCCTCGAATGAAGGTTTACTGTAGAAGCATGAGTTCACAAGCTAGCTTAGTTGTCAGTAAGAAAACAGATTGCTTGAAAGAGAAAACAGATGAAAGACAAAAATGGAGAGAAGAGCTGGATAATTAGCTTCTCATGAGAGAGAAGAAAAACGCTTAACATACATACACAACAAACGATGCAAGCAACTGCAGAGGCCAAAAATCCACTTTCTTGTGTCACTGTAGTAATTGCTAGAATTCCAGCTCCCACCTAGAGATTTAGTCATATATTTGGAAGGCCAAGTCTTAGCTACCAGATTCACATTAAAAGACAAAATGAGTAAAATGATGTGAAAACATAAGTTCAGAATTGAAGAAACAAAGACACATCTGTCACACACTTGACGGAACCTTAGTAATCCCAAATGAAAGGAACAGCAAAGGGGAACAAAGAAGAATGAGGAAGAAGATAGAAAAGAGGGACAATACCGACATAAATGAATAAGCTATCTTCAAACGCTCCGGTAAAGGAGCTGATAAAAAATAAGCTCATTGGGTTGAATCAGCCAATCCGATCAGTTTCTAACCAAATAAATAAAGAGCTTATTGATACAGGTCAAACAACTAATTTAAGTTAAACAATCAAAAAATAGTTGAAAAGCTGTTAATCAAACACGATTGTTATTTGCTGGTCAAATCAGTTGATATAACCAATTATCAATTAATCGTTAATAGAATCAACTAACAGCTAATGCAATTCGTTGTTTACCAAACAAGGCTACAATCTCCAACTTCAGTAATCATGTGTAATGCAATAGCTAAATGCACATATTTTGTGGGCATTCTTGATTCCAAAAGAACATTAGAATTATGAAAAGGGTAGTAGAAAGAATAAATACTTAAATATATTATAATTAATTCAATGTTATTTCATGTATCAAAAGAACATTAGAATTATGAAAATTTTGCTTCTAATTTTTAAGTTAAAGTATCTTATATTCATATACTAATGGAAATAAAAAAATTATAGAGAAAAGATGCAGCCAAATGCTTGAAAGAAATTTATAAATATATCAAATTTAACGTTAGAAGTTAACATTAAACACTTAAATTTGGAAGTCAAGAAACAATAGTCTCTTCACTTCTCTAATATGAGCAAATATTTATAAAGAAAAATGGCCTTCAAAGTCAATGATATTGTGCAGGAATGAGTGTGCAACTCTGCATACAGAAGTCTGGGGAGGGCCCCTTAGAAGGGGGAGCCCCGGGGAGGTGCTCTTTTTGCCCTCACCGGGGTCGGAGCTGGGTTGGGTTTGGTGTTGCGTGTAATGATTAATGAAAGAAGCAGATAATGAGAACGACGTTGTGGAGATAAATAGAGAACGTGAAGAAGATGGAAGAAACGACATCGAGCAGTAAATAAAACAAGTACGCACGAAGGCCATAACGGTCGTAACAAACTAGGCAGGATCGATACACATATTGTAATCATAGAGAGGATAGTACCATTTTTTATGGCCGTTGCAATCGTTGTATGAGGACATGAAATATCTGAATCAGAGATATATTTCATTTTCCATCTCTCTTCTCTCTCACATTCGTATTTTTCTCAACGTTCTAAATATCATAACAACTGGTATCAGACGGTTCTTGGCAGTGACAAAAATGGCAGAAAGTACGAGGGACACTGAAGTGAGATGATTGGAGGAAGGACTAAACAACCTGGGGGAAGCACAATTAAGAAGTGAGAAGGAGATTAGTGACATCAAAGAAATGTTCCAACAAATCATGCAAAAAATGAATAAGGATACCTCGGAACTGACGTCACGAGATTTAGGAGAGTCCGGAACTTACACACCCTGCCAACCAAATTTAGCAAGTTGGATTTTCCTATCTTTAATGGGAGCGAGGTAAGAAGCTGGATTTATAGGTGTGAACAGTTCTTTACCATCCATCATACTCTAGATGAATTGAAGGTGTGGGTGGCATTGTTGCATATAGAAGGGTTGACAAAAGAATGGTTCTAGTTAATAATCAAGAGCAGGAGCGAAGGGGAGTCGATAGGTTGGGAAGGCCTTATAACCACACTAAGACAACATTTCAATGAAGAGACATTTGAAGATCCCGTTGGTGACTAGAAGACACTCCAACGGGAGGTGATGTTGAGAATATAAACTTATTTATTGGAGTCCAAGTCTATAATTAAAGTCCAAAATTATAAGCCTTTTACCTAGAATCTTCTAGTGTTTGATCATTTGGGGTTACTTAAATTATTGTTAGAAGGTTGGAGAAGAATAACGTGTATGGTTATTATAATTTTAGATTAATGTATTTGTGTAGTGTAGGATGGTTTATAAGTAATATAAAGACCCCTTTTTAGTTTGGTTTAAGAGTCAAGAAGAAGTAAGAACTTCTAAGTGAGTGAAGAAGTAAAGTTGAGTGAGTTGTAGTATCTTGAGTGCGAGTATTCTTGTAATATTTTCTTGAGTTTGAATAAGAAGTTGTTTGTGTGAATGTTTCATCTCCAACAAAGTGGTATCAGAGCTAGTTAGAAATTTATTTCAAAGTATACACTATAATATATCAAATCGAAGCTCTCGATGTGACGAATCCAATGCCGCCAAAATTATCCCGATTGGAGGTCTGAAGTGCCACCACGTGCCACTAAAACATTGCTGTCAGAAAGTAAATCAACTCACCGAGTTGAGTTGAGTTGAGTTGGAGCCGAGTCTAACTGAGTGGAAGCTGAGTTGACCAAGCCATCAAAGTCAAGTTGACTGAGCCGTCAAAGTCGTTGACGTTGATTAGGTTAGGGTTGACTTTGACCGATGACCGAAGTTTAAAATTTTGAATAAGTCCCTCCCAAAGTGTTTTCGACGTTCTGAATTTGTCCACGCAATTAGAAATTTCAAATTCTTGCTATAGTGGTGTGGCATCCTTCCAAGTTCTAACACTTAACAACAATTTCGACAACTGGAGTATCAAGATGAAGGCCAACCTTAGAGCGCACGATGTTTGGGATATCATAAAGAACAACTTTAGTGAGCCAGAAAATGAAAATGCTTTTACATAAAATCAAAAATCAACATTGAAGGATTCAAGAAAGAGAGACAAGAAAGCTCTCTACCTCATCTATCAAGCATTAGATGATGATGGCTTTGAAAAGTTTTCCGGTGCAATCTTAGCCAAAGAAGCATGGGAGAAGTTGCAAACCTCTTACAAAGGAGTCGAAAAGGTGAACAAGGTTCATCTCTAAACATTAAGAGGTGAATTTGAATCCTTACACATGAAAGCATCTAAGTCTATTTCAGATTATTTCTCAAGAGTAGTTGCTGTTTCTAATCAATTGAAAAGAAATGGTGAAAAGTTAGAAGATGTGATAATAATAAAAAAGATACTTCATTCATTGGATCCCAAATTTGAGCACATTGTGGTGACGATTGAAGAAACTAAAGACTTGGAAGAAATGACAATCGAGCAACTCCAAGGATCATTGCAAGCATATGAAGAGAAACATAAGAAGAAGAAAGGGATCACTGAGCAACTCCTCAAGCTGCAACTCAAGGATATGCATGAAAACCAAGGCAATGATAGAAAACAATATGGCTAAGGCAGAGGTAAAGACTGTGGATGAGGTGGAAGTCGCAATCGTGGACGAGGTTGAAATTACAATAACAACAATTCCAATAAAGGGGAAAGTTCAACACAAGGTTGAGGAAAAGGCAATCCAAACTCGAGGTATGACAAATCTCAAGTTCGATAATATAATTGTCAAAAGTTTGGGCATTATGCTTCAGAATATAGAGCTCCAAATAACAGAGTCGAGGAGAAGGCCAATTACGTGGAGGAGAAGACCGATGAGAAAGAAAATTTTCTTCTAACGTGAAAGGAGATTGATGATGGCCAAATAAATTCCTAGTATCTTGACAGTGGTGCAAGCAATCACATGTGTGGAAGAAAAGATATGTTCGTAGAGCTAGATGAGTCAGTAGGAGGAATGTTTCATTTGGAGATGATTCCACAATAACAATGAAAGGGATAGGTAACATTCAATCGTTAGAGAAAGGTTATGATATTCATATGCAGGATTATAATCTTTCTATAAAAGATGATAAGAATAACTTCATTACTAAAGTACCGATGTTAAAGAATAGAATGTTCATGATCAACATATAAAGTGACGTTGCAAAGTATCTAAAAGCTTGCTACAAAGATGCATCATAGCTATGGTATCTTCGATTCGGGTATCTCAATTTTGGAGGATTGAAGTTGCTATTTAAGAAGGAGATGGTGAAAGGACTACCTTGCATCAATCATCTTGATCAATTTTGTGAAGGGTGTCTATTTGGGAAACAATTCAGAAGATTTTTTCCAAAGGAGTCAGACTCAAGAGCCAAGAAGTCACTCGAACTAATCTATATTGATGTGTGCGGTCCGATCAAGCCAAGCTCTCTCAGAAACAATAATTATTTCTTTCTCTTTATAGATGATTTTTCAAGGAAAACATGGGTGTATTTCTTGAAGCAAAACTTAGAAGTTTTTGAGGTCTTTAAGAAGTTCAAAGTTGCAGTGGAGAAAGAAAGTGGAAGAAAGATCAAAGCCATAAGATCAGACCAAGGAGGAGAATTTACTTCAAAGGAGTTTTAAAATTTTTGCGAAGCAAATGGAATTCGTATACCCTTGACAATTCTGAGATCCCTCAAGCAAAACGGGGTAGCAAAAAGAAAGAATCGAACTATCCTCAACATAGCTCAGAGTATGCTCAAAATCAAGAAACTGCCCAAGGAGTTTTGGGTGGAAACAGTTACGTGTGTAGTCTACTTGTTGAACTGATCTCCAACGAGAAGTGTTTGGGGAAAGACACTGCAAAAGCATGGAGTGGAAGAAAGCCCGACATTTCCCATTTGAGAGTTTTTGGAAGCATAGTGCATGCTCATATACCCAACGAGAGAAAAACCAAGCTTGATGATAAAAGTGAAAGTTTCATCTTCATCAGCTATGATTTAAATTCGAAAGGCTACAAGTTGTACAATCCAAACAATAAGAAGGTTTTGATCAATCGAGATGTGGTATTTGACGAAGAAGGACTATGAGATTTTGGATCTCATATAGATGAATTCAATTTCTCTCCTCAATTTGAAGATGAACAGGCACCAACAGAGCAATCTGGAGAAGCCCAACAAGAGCCTACGACTCTACCACCTTCGCCAATATTAACTACCTATGGAGATGAGTCACCTTCCTCATCTTCAAATGGGAGTCAAAGTGAAATAACTATGCCACATACACGAAGTCTTCGAGATCTCTATGAGGTAACCGAACGACAAGATAATCTTACACTATTTTGTCTTTTTGCCGATTGTGAACTAGTGAGTTTTCAAGAAGCTTCATAAGAGAAGAAGTGGAAAGATGCAATGGATGAAGAAATCAAGGCCATCGAGAAGAATGACACATAGGAACTTGTTTCAGTTCCCAAAGGGCATAAGGCAATAGGTGTCAAATGGGTGTATAACACAAAGCGAAATGTTAAAGGAGAGATTGAAAGGCACAAGGCCAGGCTAGTTGGGAAAGGTTATAGTCAAAAGGTTGGAATTGACTATAATGAGGTATTTGTTCCTATGGCTCGATTAGAGACTATTAGACTAATCATTTCTTTGGCAGCTCAAAATAAGTGGAAGATATATCAAATGGATGTTAAGTCTGCCTTCCTAAATGGAGTTATTGAAGAAGAAGTCTACATTCAGCAACCATTAGGCTACAAAGTCAAAGGCCACGAAAACAAGGTATTGAAGTTGAAGAAAGCTCTCTACGGGTTGAAGCAAGCACTAAAAGCATGGAATAACTGCATCAATAAGTATTTTCTTGAGAATAACTTCACCAAGTGTCCATCTGAGCATGCTCTCTATGTCAAAATCAAAGATGGAGACATTCTGATTGTATGCCTATATATGGATGATCTCATCTTCACCAGAAGTAATCCAAGAATGTTCAATTAATTCAAGAAACTAATGACCCAAGAATTTGAAATGACTGACATCGAACTAATGGCGTACTACCTCGGCATTGAAGTCAAGCAAAAGGAAGAAGGCATCTTCATCTCCCAAGAAAGCTACGCAAGGGAGATACTCAAGAAGTTCAAGATGGAGGATTGCAAGCAGATCAACACATCAGTGGAATGCAGAGTCAAGCTATCCAAGCATGAAGAAGGTTAAAGCGTGGATCCAACACTTTTCAAAAGTTTGGTTGGAAGTTTACGCTGCTTGACTTGCACAAGGCCTGATATTCTTTACGCAGTCGGATTGATTAGCAGTTACATGGAATCCCCAACAACCACTCATTTTAAATCAGCAAAAAGAATTCTTGGCTATTTGAAAGGTACAATTGATCTTGGCTTAAGCTATTCAGTTTCTAGTGATTATAAGCTTGTTGGATACAACGATAGTGATTGGGCTGGAGACGTTGATGATTGAAAGAGCACTACTGGATTTATGTTTTTTATAGGAAATGCTGCTTTCACATGGATGTCGAAGAAGTAACCAATTGTCACCTTATGGATGTCAAAGAAGTAACCAATTGTCACTTTGTCTACCTGTGAAATAGAACTTGTAGCTGCTATATCGAGTGTTTGTCATGCAATATGGCTAAGAAACTTGTTAAAAGAATTGAACATGACACAAGAAGAACCAACAAAGATTTGTTTTGACAATAAATCGATAATAGCTTTGGCTAAAAATCCAGTTTTTCATGATCGAAACAAGTATATCGATACTCACTATTACTACATAAGAGAGTATATTACAAAGAAAGATGTACATCTATAGTATGTGAGATCCCATGATCAAATTGCAGATATCTTCACCAAACCTTTGAAGAAAGAAGACTTTATCAAATTGAGAAATGCACTTGGCATCATAAAACAAGTTTAAGGGGGGAGTGTTGAGAGTATAAACTTGTTTATTAGAGTCCAAGTCCATAATTAAGGTCCAAAACTACAAGCCTTCTACCTATAATCTTCTAGTGTTTGATCATTTGGGGTTACTTAAACTATTGTTAGAAGGTTGGACAAGAATGATGTGTATGGTTATTATAATTTTAGATTAGTGTATTTGTGTGGTGTAGGATGGTTTGTAAGTAGTATAAATACCCTTTTCTAGTTTGGTTTAAGAGTCAAGAAGAAGTAAGAACTTCTAAGTGAGTGAAGAAGCAAAGTTGAGTGAGTTGTACTATCTTGAGTGAGAGTATTCTTGTAATATTTTCTTGAGTTTGAATAACAAGTTGTTTGTGTGAGTATTTCATCTCCAACAGGGGACAGTGTAGGAATATTACGCACTGTTTGAAAATTATTCTAATAAGCTAACTCTTCCCAAATCTTATTTGACAGGCTTCTTCTTAAAGGGTCTTAAGCCTAAACTAGAGCTGACAGTCAAAATGATGGAACTAAAGTCTTTTAAGCAAGCTTATGTATTAGTAAGAAAATAAGAGACAACAGTGGTAGCCAGATTATTAGTGTATTTTGGGAAAGGAGCCAGAGCGTTAGGGCAGATAAGTGAAGTCGGAGCGAACTCTGCATACAAAGGAATGAACCCTTCGATCTCCCCTCCTCGTAACAACCCAAAAGATGGGTTATTGCCAACACTCATGTTCTAGGGGGATCAGCTGTAAACCAAGCCACAACAAAAACACGAGGAGCACAAAATTGATAAATAGTAAAGAATTTGACGAGAAACAAACCAAAGGATTGTATTTTTGGTGCGATTATGGATATATGCTAGGATATAAATGTAAAAAGAGGCAGTTCCAATGATGTATGGTAGAAGAGGAGGATCTAACTGATGAGGGGGAAATTAACGAGGAAAATGAAGAGAGGGAATTGGTCAGTCTCGCAATATCACTAGAGGCAATGTAGGGATTAAGAGATAGAGGGGAGTGCAAGTAGATGAGGTTGATCATCATTATCAAAAGAAGTTGCTACATATTCTCATAAATAGTGGGAGTACACACAACTTCCTTGATGAAGGGTTGATGAGGAAAGGAAACATGGAAGTAGTAGACATCCCAACATTAAGCATGACAGTGGGAGGGGGCTTGAAGTTAAAATGCCACCATGTTTAAAGGAATTTCAACTAGACAATGCAAGGGTTAAGTTTCACCATCGAAGTTCTTATTATTAAACTAGGAGGTTGTGATTTGGTCTTAGGTGTACAATGGTTAGCAACATAGATTAACGAGTTCACGTTCTAGAAAATAGAAATCATCCCAATAATAGAACATATGTCAAGGCTTAAACTCAGCCATGACATATCCCACAATGACAGCACATTTAAGGAAAACGTGGCACATATATGCTACAATAATCTTGCCATTAAAAGCAAATATTGACCCACGAAACAAGCCTTGATTCAAGAACCAAAATCACTCACTCTTAGCAATGTATTACACTGTACACTCACTATATAAACACTTGTAAAGTTTCTTCGTGGATTGATTATCAGAATATACAAAAATCGTTCCTTTAGATAAAACACTCTTTTACCTAATTCATATTTCGAAAAAATTAACGTTGTAGGAAGCAAAAGGGAAAATTTTGTAGAAAATACACTTTTTTAAGGTGAGAAACTCGAATTTGCATGAAATCCTCTTGAAAATTTTCGTTTCTTCTCTTTAGATTTCTTAGCAATCCATTTAAAATCAAATCTATAACTTAGTATGAGAAACTATAGTGAAAGTTTAGAACATTGGTGTTATACCTTAATGGTATGTCTTTCCATTTCCAATAGCGTTATAAGCAAACACCATAGCATTGCAACCTTGAAATATCCCAAGAACTAAAGGGCTAACTTTGTAATATCTAACAGGAACCTTAGTTACGAACCTATGATTGACCATGAAGTTGTATTAATGGAGAAAACATGGAAAAATACTTGATTTGTTATCCATTTTCGATGAACGAGCTGTTAAACCCTGAATTCTTCAAACATAACTTCACGAAAGTTGTTTAACTATATGTTGTTAACGTCTTTCTATGCTTTTTTAACACATGGACCTCTTAATGGGTTAAAGAATCTGAATGTCCACGAACTTGCTTAAACAGACAACAAAAGACTTTAAGACCTATTTATAGTAACCTTATTGGGTCTCCCCATCAAAGGCTCAATACATGTCTGACACATATTAATTAAAGCCCATTTTCTTCACTAGATTTTATCCAATTAAACCAGATCCTTTATTAGGCTTCTTCATTGCCCTTAACACGAATCAAATTTGATTGTCTTAACTGTAAAATTATTAAAAATTGTAATTAATTATTGTCCAAATTAAGAAAATCACTAACATTCTCCCCCTATATCATACCAAATCCATTGATTTATACATATATACAAAATATATATGTATATGTTTGTGTGTGTGTGTATGTGTGTGTTCTGACGACACATGTTCAAGGTTAATCTCTATAGATATGCCTAATGACCTTTAAAAATGCTTAAGATCAACATATTGTCATAACATATAAAAAACGTATAAATGTATTAAGAGCAATTATAGTGATTCCTAACTAATAATGTCTAAGGATTTCAGTACACCAATACTGTACACATGTCTCTAAAAAATAATTGGGATTAAAGGATCAACAAGCATATCCTCAGTACTTAAATGTTTTACTTCAATGTCACCTTTCTATATCAATTCCTTTAAAGTCAAATATTTGATCTCAAAATTCTTAGAACCTGTGATGCTCTTATTGTTGTTACTGAACAATATAGTAGAAAGATTACCAAAATATAATCAAATGGGTCTAGCTACTAAATTAATCATAGATAACTTAGAAATCAAGTTCCTAAGCCAAACCACCTATGAAACATCCTCATAGTATGCCACAAACTTCACATGCATAGTCAAGGAAGTCACTAATGTCTTCTTGACACTCTTCCACAATAATACACCATCTGCTAATATAAAAATGTACCCTGATATGGACTTCGTATCATTCGGGCATATAACAAATTTGAATACATATAGTCTATAAAGTTTAGACTATTGACTTTTCTGGATGTCAACATATAATCCTTAGTTCCCTTCAGATATCTCAACATTTGTTTGAGTACATTCCAGTGATCTATTCCTAGGTTAGCCAAATACCTACCCAACATTTTAATAACAAATGCAATTTTCAGTCTAGTGCACGCCTAGACATGCATCAGGTTACCAACAACACTACAGTATGGGACACTTTTCATAACGACTCTCTGTGCATCATTCTTTGGACATTGTGCCAAAGATAATCTCTCAGTATGAGAGATTGGTGCTCCACAGGCTTATAATTAACCATATTAAACATTTGCAGCACTCCTTTAATGTATGCTCTCTGTGATAAACCTAACAAGTACTGAGACCTGTCTCGATGAATCTATATATCTAGGATAAAAGATACCTCACTAAGGTCCTTCATGTCAAAATGCTTGGCCAAAAACTGCTTAACCTTATACAGTAAGATCAAGTCATTTGATGTGAACAAGATATCATCCACATATAACAATAAAAAGATAACCTTGCTCCCCCTAAGCGTGTAATACAAACATCTTTCAACTTTATTTTCCACAAAGCTAAATGAAGTAACAATCTTATCAAACTTAAGGTACCACTGTCTAGAGGCTTGTTTTTATATTGATTTTCTCAGGTTACAATCCATGTCAGCTTTGTCTTGATCCTGAAATCCTTCAGGTTGTTCCATACAGACCTATTCATTAAAGTCTTCATTTAGGAAAATGGTTTTAACATCCCTCTGATGCATCCCCATATCATAATGAGCTACTATTGCTATAATCACTCTAACTGTATCCTTAATAGATACAAGAGAAAAAGTAATATTAAAGTCAATCCCTTTTTTCTTAGTGAACCCTATGGCAACCAAATGAGCTTTAAACTGCTTAAATTTACCCTAAGAGCCCTTTTTGGTTTTGAAAATCCATTTACAACTGATAGGTTTGCAACTTTAAGGTAAATTAAAAACCTCCGATACCTTATTATGCTTCATAGATTGCATCTCATCTCTTATTGCATCCTATCATAAATCTGTATGAGGTCCAAAAATAGCCACTGTAAAAGTAACTGGATCTGCTACAAGTCCAACATCACAGTTTTATTCAGCTAAATAGACTTCGTGGTTAAATGAAATAGTAGGTCTTTTCATTCTAGTGGATCTTCTTAATTGAACTGGTTCAATATGCTCTTGTACCTCAGGAACCTCAATTCCTATACTAGTGTAGTTCTAAGACCTTGATCCACCACTTATAATGTACGAATGATGGGTATGAAATAACTGTAATATCCACTCTGCTATTATTTAAAGGGTAAGAAGGACCACCCTTATCATAGACATCATACCCCATAAATTTTTTTGGTTTCTGATTTTACTATTCTAGATCCTCCATCTCTATAGTAAAATCTGTATTCCCTAGAATGATCTAGATATCCAATAAAATAACAACGAGTAGAATGAGAATGCAACTTATCTCAATAAGGACTATACAAACGTACCTTAGTAAGGCAACCTCAAACAAGAATGTGAGTGAGGCTAGGCTTCCACCCTTTTCAGAGTTCAAAAGGCATCTTTGAAACTGATTTGCTTGGGACTTTATTAAGTATATACAAGGTAGTCTTTATGGTTTCACCTCAAAAGTAATCAGGTAAATTATTCTTGCTTTGCATTTACCTCATCATGTCCTTTAAGGTGCGATTATGTCTTTTGGCCACACCATTTTGCTCATAACTACCAGGCATAGTGAACTGAGCATCTATTCCATATGATTCTACATATTTGGAAAACAAACTCTTTGTTATCCTGAAACCCCATGTTTGCCATAATATTCACTTATACGGTCATATCTGAACAATCTTAACGAACCTTCCCAAATGGTTCTCACCTTTGACCTTAAAAATCTTGAATTTCTTAAGAACTTCAAAATTTTCTTTAAGTAAGAACACATATCTAAAACTAGAATAGTCATAAAAATATTAGAAAATATTTTGAATTAAAAAATGTTAGAAAATATCTTAAATCATAAGGTAACTTTATAAGATGCACATATGTCTGTATGTATGAGGTCTATTAAGCTAGAAGCATGAGTTGACTCCTTTTTCTTTATTTTGATCAACTTACCCCTGCAATAGTCAACACATGTTTCCAGATCATCAAAATCTAAAATTGGGAGAATGTGATCCTTAACCAATCTCTCAACTCTATCTTTGAAAATGTGACCCAACCTTTTATGTCACAACATGCATGACTTATCCTTTATTAGGTTTCTCTTTCTGGTAACCTATTCAACAATATATGAAGAAACATACATCTCATTAGGAGTAAGACACATTCTATACAAATCATATGACAAGAAGGCATTACCAATATGTTTTGCATTGAAAGATAACTGTACAATAAAAGTTTCAATGACAAAATCATAACCTTCTTTATTTAAAACAAATTCGATATCATATTCTGTCTAAAAGACGACAAATAAAAAACGTGTGATTTAATACAAGAGTAAACCCCATATTAAGATTCAAATAAACATCCCTTGTAGAGATTACATTAACTTCTTCATTACTTCCCACCATCATTTTTTCCTCCTCCCTATTTAACTTTCTCTTTTGTATGAATCCCTGCGTTGTGAAAGAAACATGGTTAGAGGCTCCACTATTTAGTCACCAAGAACTTGATGTGGCAAGATTAAACTCATTAATCATACATGCTAAAGAGTTACCTAATAGCTCTGGTTTTTCTTTCCAGGTTTTATACTTTTGGCAATCCAACTTTTTGTGCCCCTTCTTTTTACAAAATAAACACCTCATACTCTTTACATCCCCAGAACCTCTAGCAACCAAAAACCACATGTGGAGGAAATTTAGATTTCTCACCTTTAACTTTCTGGGGCTTTAACTTTGCCTTCCCCTTAGTTACTAGTAAAGGTGTATGAGCTATACTTTTCAGCTTCACTTCTGCAGTAACACAATGGGTAATTAAAGCATTTATGTCCAAACTTCATCCTGAGAGTTGTTTGTTATAACAAAATACTAAACTCTGATGGAAGTGTATTTAGAGCTTAGTAAACAATACAATCATCAGGTATATAAATATTCAATGTTTTCATCTTAGTCTGTAGGTGGAGTATCTTAATGATGTGCTTCCTCACTATTGTTGCTCCTGTATATCTCATAAAGTATAATTCCTTCAGTAAGGTACCTATTTCAGTATTAGAAAATATCTTATATCTCTGTAAGAAATTATTGAGGAAGTCCCTTGCTATGGTAGTTTATGGAAGTCCAATAAGCAACTGCTTTAGAATGGATCTTTTTATGGACAAATAACACACTCTATTTGATTTTCCTAGGCTGCGTATGCTTACTTTCTCAGCCTCTAAACTGAGAGATATAGATGTAAATGACTTATCCTTGACTATGACCATGTTGATATCTGCCATCTCCAACACAAATTCCACATATTGCCTCCATTTCTTAAAGTTGAAACTAGTCAAGGTTTCAATAATGACATTGTTATTATTCACAGAAAATGTAACGCCCCAAAAATTTTGATTTCATGAATAGTACTTTTGGGTCTTGAATAGTGACATCAGGTA
>JANQBM010000004.1:31962176-31978113 GCA_025594535.1 Erythroxylum domingense
GTTTTACAATTAATGTTTTATTATTCAAATTGATATGATGCCATGTGGAGTAATTATAGTAATCGCACGTAACGCTCTCATATCATAGGATATGTACCGGAATGACCTACGGGCGTCCCGGTGCGTACCTTGCGATAAGGGGGTGTTACACCATCGATATGTCCCCATAGCTCCTTTCCACTAACATACAATTGGAATTAAAATTCCCATGTTGTATAATTCTTTCCAATAAACTTAACACAAAATTCAGAGTCAAATTTGCCACTAGCAATTTAAGAAAAAAACAATGAAAGCAAGTCAAAAATTAAGAAATTTCTGAAACAGCCACACCAAATACCCAAGCAGAGATCGCAAAAAAAAAAAAACCAAGATGCTTCCACAAAATACTAAAATTAGGGATGTCAATTTTGGCCCGGCCCAACCCGTTTTTGGCCAGGGTTCGGCGGGCCATGGGCGGGTCATTGGCCGACCATGGTCCACCTGGGTTGGGCTGCATGCTGCAGGCCGGCCCGACAAAACGGCGTCGTTTTGTTCTAAACGACGCCGTTTTGTATTTTTATATTAAAATATATATAAACGGGCCGGGTTTGGCCCAGCCCGCCCTTAGCCCGCCGGGCCACGGGCTGCGTGCTGGCCTTTCCGGCCCCCCCCGGGCAAAGGGCCGGCCCATTGACATCCCTAACTAAAATAGCACTTCTAAATGAATAGCTCTGATATCATGATAGACTTGATAGAAAAAGAGAGAAATTTTGGTTAAATACCCTGTCATATTCTCTTGACTTTTATTCAAATAAATAGATGAATATACGGCGTGATTATAGCTATAACTGTACAATCTAAAGAATGATTATTGGCACTATTATAAGATGATTTACCTCTAATTATAGCTGTACAGTACAAGCAAATATACAACAATTATAATAAAATAAATGTTATCTATATATGGTAACACACATGGATCTGAATGGCAGACCAAACTAAACCATACAAAATTGTAAGAGAAATTTATTGTCAAGAGTCTTTTAATAGCGTGTTTGTTGGTACAGTTGGACGTTAATTATCCCTTATATAAACAGACAAAGACAATCCTCTCTATATCAACCACATAGCCACCAAAAGGTGTGTAGACATATCAGAAAGTGGAAAGTAGCCACCAAAAGGTGTTTACACATATCAGAAAGTGGAAAACTTTGCTTGTTAATGGCTCGGCGTCGAAAAGGAAAGTGAAGAGAATGGATGTACAAGTTAGTCATAACAAAAGGCTTACTTCTCCTGAGTCTGAATTGTCGACAAGAAGGAAAAAGATGATCAGGAGAAACCGAATAAAGAAAAAAAGTATGGTCTTGTGTCGTTTCAAGAGCTACCAGAGTATATTAAGGACAATGAGTTCATACTTGGCTAATACAGAGCCAACTGGCCTCTCACAGAAACCATTTTTAGCATTTTTCGCTGGTACAATGAAATTCTCAACGTTTGGATGTAAGTAGAAGTTCTTCTGTTGCCTGAATAAAGTCTCAACCTTTTTTACGGGCTTATTTACAGCTGATTATACATTTATGCAAGCATTTAGTTGGTTTCTTGCTATTTCTGGGATTGACTATATCAAACAAAAAGCAAGTACCTCAAACATCAGATCTCCTTGGCTTGTTTACTAGGTTTGTTTAATTGGAGAAAAATGAATCAACCCTTTTTTTTGTGAGATAGCAGAGTCTTGCATCTTCTGAATGCTCTGCCTATAGAGTTAACAGATAACTTACATATCCCAAATTGTTTCTCAAATTAATCTGATAGAAGATTTGATGTTAGTTGTTTACAAATGCCATGCCTGTAATTTGAAGCTTAATGCAAAACTGCATCAGAATATATATTTCTTTTACATATTAACTCATAGAATACAAAAAAAAACATAATTTCCATTCTTCTACTTGGAACAAATTTGGCTATTTTTATGATAAAAGCTCAGGGACTGCTGGAGACTCTGCTTTAAACTTATATCCTGCTGAAAATGATATACAAGTCTATTAATATGTTGCAGGTCAATTCTTACTAATGCAGAGACAAACAGTTTTAGTCATTCAAAAGATTTCTTTTGGGTGAGTGATTTCATGTTAGATAGACAAACATATTTTCCTTATACCCTATGTTGTTTTTCTTGTCATCTACCTAATATCAAATCTACTTCATGGCTCCACCAAACCCCTTAATTCGAAGTAGATAACTGCTCAGAAAATGAACTCTTCACTACCCGAAAAGACCATTGGACAACCTCTACTCCATCTAAAGCATTTCATAAGTGAAATGGAGAATGGTAATAGCCTTTACATGGCACATCATGATCCCCACGAACTATTCCAATGAAAGCGGTTAAATTCATGATGTGTTTAATCAATGCTCGAGGTCACCCACTTTTCTCATCTTTTTGTTAACTCCTAATTAACCATTTATGAAAGTGCAGATTAATATTTTCAATTAACACTTCAAGGAATGGAAAAAGAGACTTGCATAATTAATGTAAATTAGTGAAGATTGCTTGAAATCATCTCCTTACAAATTTAAGAACAACTGAGTAACATTATCTTAGAGAAGATAAGTAATCCCAAATTTAGATAAAAGAGAAGATGATATACTAAAAAGTAGTAGCATGCATGATCATCAACTCAATAAAGTAGAACCATACTTGTTGTCAATAAGGATTTATATACAAAACTAAAGCTGAAAGTAACTCAAAAGTTTATCTGAAAAATCTCCATATCTTTGAAACCATTATCATCATCTGTATCACTTGTCGAACTCTCTTTTGTCATTGACGATTTTGTTAGAGTGCAATTCCAAGGCAGTGGTCATCCACACAGAAAAGGATTTCCTCGATAACTACTTTCTTTAAAAGTTGCAAATTGTTCGACTCTTTTCAGCGTCTCACCAGAAATATTGTTGTAAGCCACACTGATTCACTAAACACTTCTAAAGATTGTAACTGAACCAATTGAGGAGCAAATGTTCTACTCAAGTTATTGTAGGATAGATTCAAACTCTCACTTCCTTCATATTTGAAAATGGTAATGGCATATGTCCTATCAAATTGTTAAGAGATAAGTTCAACATCTTCATCCCTTCTTTATTTCCAACTTCAAAAGGGATTGAATATGTCAAATTGTTACTGGAGAGATCTAATCCAATGAAACCAATGTCATACATAGGTCTTGTGTCGTAATGGTAAGTGTTTCCTTTTTCTTCCAATTCAAGAAATTCATTATAGGAATAGAAATAACCATGCGTAGGAGGAATTTTAAAAGTATCATTCTTGAGTGAGAGAGTGTCAAACTTATTATAGGAAAGATTAACAAATTTTAGTTCATGCCTCATCTTCCATAGATAAATAGGTATTTCACCTCCTAAATTGTTATAATTTAATAGAACATATGTTAACCCGTACAAATTCTTGATTGAGTTTGGTATGCCATCAGTTAAGTAATTATGACTGAGATCTAGTATGAGTACAATAGAGTTAGGAAGTGCACCGGGAAAAGGTCCTATGGGATAAATGGATGTGTAAAGCTTGTGGAGGAATGAACATTGAGGGTAGGCTTCCAAAAAGGTTATCATTTGACAGATCCAAGATTATAAGAGAGAAGACAGATTTCCAATCCACTCTGGTATCTTGCCATATAAGTTATTATGATTCAACCCCGATGATTTTAAGAGAGAACAATTAAACAAGCTATCCGGAATCTTTTCAATGAAATCGTTTTCCCTGAAGGATAATCTGTATAGCATTGGAAAATACCTTCCAATCTCTTTAGGAAATGGCCATATAATAGATTGCTAGAAATATCCAAGACATACAACTGTGCATGAGGATGAATTGGCAAATGCAATGTTCCCGAAAGAGAACAAGGGTTCAAAAAAAGGTATTCCAAATTTGTATTGTTGTATCATATCCAACTTGGAAATCCAGCTCCCCTCATTTGAATACAGAAACAATTAAGAAATCTCAAATCATACTGATGGCGTAAAAATATGGGAAATGATACCCCTCCTTCCCTATAAGTAAAGGACAAAGTAAGTTCTTCCAATTGAAACTTAGGAGTTAAATTGTTATCAACCCACCACTTTTTACATACACCTTGTTTCCAATAGTAGTCAAAACCATGAGTTTGGAATGATTGAGAAATGGAGATAAAGATACTAGAATTTGAAATTGATTATTAGAAATAGAAAGTTACTAAATGGATGTGAGACTCTTCAAGGGAGATAAAGATATATTTTCAGTGAAGTGATTGAAGGATAGGTCCAAATATTAAAAAAGTGTTAAATTAGCCAAACAAGGAGGCAAGGTACCAATAATACTATCATTTTGTAGATCAAGCTCCTAGAAATTCTTCAACTTGCATAATTCTAAAAATAAATTGAGAGATAACATTAGATAGTAACGAGAAAAATAACAATTTTTAAGTTAACTCATAAAAAAGGTACCACCAATGTTGTCTGGGAGCTTACAACTACTCAGTCGTAAACTTTCAAGTGAAGTAGCATTTGCAATGGAGTTGAGGAAGCTATTGCCCACAATGATAGAACCCAAATCTAAAAGTTTCAAGTTCTTGAAATTGAGGAAACCTAAAAAAATCATACAACAAAAAGATAGTACAGTCAATTATTACTTATTTTAAAGATTTTGTTTAAACAACATGTTTATAAATCATAATTATAATTTTAAGCATTTCTAAACATTACATGTTTTGCAACTCAACTTTTGGTGATCCTTATTTGTTAACAAATTAAAGCAGAAATTACTTATGAATTTGATACAGCAGCAGTTACTACTTTCTTTGAATGTTGAGTGTCTCATAGATGATACTTGCCAAAGACAACAGCCTCAAAGATCGATGTGCTCCAGGTTTCATCCATGTCAGAACCATCCAAGAACAATGTGTGACGACTCACACGAGCTCCTTAGAAAGGAGAGAGAAAATGCTTTGACATCTCTCTACCTTTACCTTTCTCTCATCTCCTTCGTTTCATTAACCTTCTTCGACTGATTCTCAAGGAAAATGGCCTCAGCCTCCATGGTAGGCCTCCCATATAGAGCAAAGTGAACCATTTTTCACCAAGAAGTCTCTCATGGTGAAAGTATCAGCAATTAAAGTGGTACTGACCCCAACTGGGGAAGGTGAGACAAACCCAAGAGCAGGGGTAGACTGGCAGCACCTTTTCCTGAAGATACAACACAATGGTGTTGAATTTTTTTACTTTTCCCATAAAGTTGGACAATATTTAATTGCATTTTTGGTTTTTCAAATAACTTATCAGTTAAGTTACGTAATTTGATCCGGATAAAGATAATAAAGTGGACCAATAAATGATCTAAATCAACGGGTCAAAATTTAGGTGAGAAATAGATCCCGATCATTGTAGACCAGACCCATATCGAGCCTGTGATGGGGAAGCCCGATATGGAAGCTATATATAAAGGTTAAGGTCTCTTTTAGTTGCTCATATCATTCGTAAGCATAAGGATTCTCTGACCCATTAAGAGAGCTTATGATTTGAGAAAATAGTAGAAAGACGTTAATTGTGTCCCGGTGAACAATTTATGTGAAGACGACGGAGGATTCGAGGTTGTTTCGGCTTCGAAAAACTCGTTTGAAATTATAGAACCAAAATCAGGCATTTTATGCATTTCTTTGCTTATTGCCCTTTCACTTTTGATCCGAGATACGTAACTAAGGTACTGTTACCTGTTACATGTGATATCAGAGCGACGACGTGATTGAATGGTTAAAAATGAATATTTTTTTATTTTTTCTCCATAAAGTTTTCAGAGAGTTAATTTCTGTTTCTTGGTTTTTTCTTTCTTTTTATTACATGAAATTAGTATAAATGTATTTATCCATGAGAAACGGGTTGAAAACGAGCCCAGGAGAGCAAACAATCAGCCCAAAACTAGCCAAAAATTACCCAACATGCGCTCGATGGTGCACAGTACCACCCCAACGAAGTCGAAACCAACCCAACGAAGGTTTCTCGAGTTAGAGATAGATTTACATACAAATTGGAGCAGACTTTGGAATCATTCTCAGTAGAACTCCAGCAGCTTCAAACCAGCAACAGGAGGTGTTCCTCATTCAAACACCTGAGAACATGTCAGGCAAGTTTGATACTTTTGATCAGGTAAGAGACTCATCAAGTTGTTTCAAACCAACGGGAGGTTATTGTCTTGAAGACTATACCTAACTTGACAAGCTGTCAGAAGCAATCATGAAATTAGAAACTGAAGGACCTGGTATCGTGGAAACTAGAGATTAACACTTTGATAGTGAAGCAGCACTGCCACTTTTTTGCATCAAAGCCATTAAATCATCTTCAAAATGAAACAGTTGGGGATAAAGAAACCAATCCAAGAAACGCATAAAGTAAGTTTCTTTCCTTAGAATTTTGTTAAATATTCTTGTTTTACAATTCAAAATATAATAAAAAATTTATGTCTTTGCGGGGTCCGGATGTTTGTTCAAATACAACATGGACAAGAACTCTCATGTCGCTAGAATATATAAGAGATTTTAACAAGAAAAGTGATAAGGTAATTTCATGACTTAGAGCATATATTGCTTGATGTAGACATTCATGGATCGATTAATAACATTTTAAAACAAACTTGAATCCACGATGTTTGATGTTCTTGATAAAATTTTATTCTCTCTCTTCCCTTATCTTCTGTAAATCGTTTCTGCAATGGTTCATAAACGTTGTTATGTATTTTCTAAAACATGAACAACATTTTATATACGTTTCTGTTGTTGCATAGGATAGTAAAGGAGACAGGGAAAGGATCTTAGACCCACTTGAGCCCAACTCTTTAGGACCCAATAACCATGATCTTAGGCTCTTTTCCATTGGACTCAAATTAATAAGCGACATGGGCCACTAAAGAATCTAACAATCTCTCACTTAGCCCATGTTACGACTTAGTGATTCAATAATAAAATTTTAAGTACACACAATACATGGAATCGATCAAGTCATCCTTAATTGAATTAAGATGATGGGATCATGGCGGTCACAAGTTATACAAAATGATTCCTTCCATGTATCACATAATCAACTCAACTCATACAACCTTGAGTGGGTAATTTTCTAATTGTTATCTCACAAAAACAATTATTATATACAACATAATATGGATAATAAGTAAGTGAGCAAAAATATGACTGTAATTAAATTCACAAGTGTCATGACAATTCGAGCAAGACAATTATATAGAAGGATTTATCTATAATGCCCATCCGTTCAACATGGCCAACAGATGTTTTGGGCGGTAAGCCTTTAGTTAATGGATCTGCTATCATTAGATTTGTACCAATATGCTCAATTGACACTTTGTGTTTTTTGCTCTTCTTCTTTCATAGACAAGTACTTCAAATTCATGTGTTTTGCACCCTTTGAATACTTGTTATTTTTATAAAAGAAAACGGCTGCAGAATTATCACAATAAATTCTTAAGGGTCTAGCAATACTGTCAACAATACCAAGACCTAAGATAAAGTTTCGTAATCACAATCCATGAACCGTGGCCTCAAAGCACGCCACAAATTCAGCCTCTATAGTGGAAGTAGCAATGAAGGACTGCTTTTCACTTTTTCACGAAATTGTTCCTCCAGCTAATAGGAACATATAACCGAATGTAGATTTTTATGAGTCTACACAATCGGCATAGTCTGAATCTAAGTAACCTATCACTTTGAGATAGGTTGATTTTCTATATGTGATCATATAGTCCTTTGTGCCTTGTAAATATCTAAGGACTTTCTTTGCAACTTTCCAGTGGTCCATTCCAAGATTGCTTTGATATTGACCTAGCATTCCAACAGCAAAACTGATTTCTGGTCGAGTGCATGTTTGAGCATACATTAAGATCCCAACTACTGACTCATAAGGAATAGACTCCATTTCCTTACGTTCCAAATCGTTTTGTGGACATTGTATTTGACTAAAATTTTTCCCTTTCAGAATTGGAACTATCCCAGCGGAGCATTTTTTCATTTTAAATATTTCTAATATTTTCTCGATATAACCTTTCTGAGACAATCCTAATAATCCTTGTGAACTATCGTGGAATAATTCAATTCCTACATATCTTTCATTTCGAAATTATTAGAAAGAAAATTCTTTACATCATGTAACAAAACCATATTATTAGCAGCAAGAAGGATATCGTCAACATATAAAACTAATATAATAAACTTGCTCTCACTGATCTTCATATAGATACACCGATCAACAGTATTCTCTATAAAACCGTAAGACGTAATGGTATCATTAAACTTAAGGCACCATTGTTGGGAATCCTGTTTTAGTCCATATATTGACTTCTAGTTGATTCATGTACACTTCTTCTTCTAAGTCACCATTTAAAAAGGCGGTCTTTATGTCCATTTGGTGAAGCTCTAAATCATAATGAGCCACCAGGGCCATAACAATTCTTAAAGAGTCCTTCTTTGAAACTGGAGAGAAGGCTCTTTATAGTTAACGCCATCCTTTTGATTATGACATTTAGTAACAAGTCTGGCTTTATACCTTTCAATGTTACCTTGTGAGTCACGTTTGGTCTTAAAGACCTATTTACAACCCATCTGCTTTGCACCTTCTGGCAATTTAACTAATTCCCAGACTTCGCTGTCATCCATTGATTTCAACTCTTCTTTCATAGCATTGAACCATTTTTCATAATTGTTACATTCTAAGACTTATTTGAACGAGACTGGATCCTTATCAATGCTCAAGTCACATTCATGTTCAAGTGAGTAAACTTTAGTGACTTGAAATAGCTAGTTTTCTTTGCCTTACAGACCTTCGTAATGCTACTTCTTGTGGCATCACTTGATCATTTGTAACTTGAACATCATTAGCTGATTCTTTATTAATATGTTCAATTTGTGGAATTGGAACATTAATTTGTTGTTCCGATATGGTGCATATCCGTGATACAACAAGAGGAATAACAACCGGTAGGATCACGTTTGATATAGTAGTTTCTACTCGACTCTCGTGAAGAAACACTTTTTGTGATTCTCCACTCCCACTGATTTGACCATTTTCAATAAACCGAGCATTACTAGACTCAACTATTCTCGTACTATAGTTAAGACAATAAAATCCGTACCCCTTTGACTTTTTATGATAGCCGATGAAATAACCACTAACAGTTCTCACATCAAGCTTCTTTTTATCTAGATTACACAACCTTACTTCTACCGGACAACCCCAAATATAAAGGTGTCATAAACTAGGTTTACTTTCTATCCACAATTCATAAGGTGTCTTAGAAACTGCTTTACTAGGAATCCTATTAAGCAGATACGTAGCGGTCTTTAATACATGCATCCACAATGATAACGATACAGTACTATAACTTAACATACTCCTAACCATATCTATAAGAGTACGATTCCGCCTTTCGACTACTCCATTTTGTTGCGGTGTACCAGGCATTGTGTATTGCGCACATATGCCTCAACTTGCAAGAAACTTTACAAATAGACCTATACATTGTCCACTTTCATCAAAATTTTCATATTAGTCACCACCTCTATCGGACCTCACTATCTTTACTTTTCTATCTAACTGCCTTTCTACCTCATTAATGAACATCTCTAGGATGTCCACAGACTGATATTTTTCATGCAGCACATAAATATAACCATATCGTGAGAAGTCATCAATAAAGGTAATGAAATAATTTTCCCCGCCCCTAAGAAAGAACGTGGAAATGACCACAGATGTCAGTGTGTAGTAATTCAAATAATTCATTACTTCTTATGGTTGAATGCTTTGATATATGTTTGGTTTGCTTGCCTTTAGTGCAATCCACACATGTATCCCAAACAACAAAATCCAATTGAAGTAAGATTTCATTTTTCACTAACCTCTATACACTTTCCTTGAATATATGACCTAATTTTTTATTCCACAAAAAGGCAAAACATTCATTTTGTGCACTACGTTTACTTCTTACAATATGGTCAACATGAAATAGAGATTCAGCAAAATCAACATCAAGATTGAAACGATATAAGCAATCAATTAAAGTTCTAGAACCATAATAGTACTTGTGTTTATACAATGAAAAAACACCGATTCCAATTTTAAATTGAAATCCTACATCATCCAACTTTGCAACATAAAATAAATTCCTAGCACATTCAGGAACATAAAGACACTTTTCTAGATCCAGATAACACCTAGTGTCCAAGATCAATTTGTACGTCCTAATTTCCTCAATCCGTGCCTTCATTTTGTTCCCCATATATAAGAACTTTTCAGTTCCGTTTATGATTTGGATTGGAAAGAATCCTTGTTTAACATGTGACACATAAGTAGTTGCACCAGAATCTAACTACCAGGTATTATTAGGCACTTCAATAAGATTTGATTCAAAAAATATTGAGACATAGTATGTACCTTTCTTTTTGAATCAAGCCTTCTTTTAGGGCAATCCTTCTTGAAGTGACCAGGCTTCTTGCAGAAGTTGCACCTCTTATCTTTATGGATTCAGCCCTTATTAACTTTGCTGAGAGCTTTGTCCTTATCTTTGCCTTTCTTTCCTGGTTTGTTCTTGCTGCTACTAGCTCTTAGATGAAATGTGAGATGAACGGAGTGCTCCTTCATTTTCTTGAATCTCCCTTCCTCCTGAACGAACATGGATTTAATCTCTTAAAGGTTCCATTTTTCTTTAATAGTGTTCTAATTCACTTGGAACTGGCCAAACTCTAGAGGAAGTGAGTTGATAATGAACCGTACCAGAAAGGACTCACTCACATCCATACCCATGGATTTCGGCTTTGGAACTAGGTTTGACATATGAGTTACATGATCGTGAATAGGCTGTGACCAGTCAAACATCTTGGTCGTTAGCTCACTCATTAAAGTGCCTACTATGGACTTGTCAACTATATCAGATTGGGAGTATTCCTTAAGCTTCAACATGAGCTTCTTTGCATTATCCGTCTTAGGCATTGATGGCTTCACATTTTTTACGATTGTCATTCGTATCAAATTCAAGCTTAGCCTGTTAGATTGTTCCCAAGCCTTATAATAAGACTTGTCAGCTTCAGAACTAGTCTTAGTTATGGTTGTGGGCCTTACGTCTGAAACTATGGCTAAGTCCAAATCCATCACACCCAGTTGAAACTGGATTTGTTTGGACCAGTCCGTATAATTCAGACCATTGAACTTGATAAAGCCTTTTCCTAAAGCGAGCAAATTAGTAGAAGCTGTAAATACAACATATAGCCCACGCATTAATTCTTTGAGTAGACAATAACAAACTTTAATATATATATTTAAGTCCACCTTTGAGTGATACTTAAACACATATCCGCAATCTATGATGATGCTAACGTATATATACACACTTTGATAGACAATCAATCATA
Source organism: Erythroxylum domingense (assembly GCA_025594535.1). Lineage (NCBI taxonomy): Eukaryota > Viridiplantae > Streptophyta > Magnoliopsida > Malpighiales > Erythroxylaceae > Erythroxylum > Erythroxylum domingense. The sequence goes on from JANQBM010000004.1 coordinate 31,973,606, forward strand.
CTCAAGCTAATATGCATATTATCTTTGGATATACAAACATATTCACCAAGTAGCTCGATAAGTCTCTTTAATGTTATTAATTATAAGCAATGGTCCACCTTTGGGTGACCTTCTAGTGTTATAATTAATAATCTCAATTGTTCAATTCAACTTTTATGTCATTTTAATAGAATCATATCAACATGAACAATATAAACATTCACAATTAACTGTTTAATATTTTCAAACTAAGCCATTTTGATGACTAACAAGCTTTTCATGTAGTAAACATTTACTTCGATAATTTTCATACATGACAAAATTTAATTTAACTAGATTGGTCACTTTGCTGACTAATAAACTATTCTTAATTACAATTATGTCATGTAGCACATTCAACATATAATAAGAAAATTTAATTCCAAACATTGAATAATATAAAATATTCAAAGTACCAAATAAAACATATAATATGACACTCATTTTTCACAATTATATTATGCATAGAAAAATAAATCAATTATGAATTAAACAATCCATTATAACCTATCACAAAATTATTTTACTTGGGGTTAAAGTCCATAATTTTATTAAACAATCCATTATGACCAATCACAAAATTGTTTTACTTAGGGTTAAAGACCATAATTTAATTACTTAATAATCAAGGTTTCATAATATAACCCAAGTTTAAAAATCCATAAAGTTAGGCCAAAATTATTTAATAACCCAATCTGATCCTCTAATAGCCCAAAGGTCCAAAAAAATAGCCCAAATATAAGTCTGCACGCGTCAACATCTTCCATCATCTGTGCAGTGCATGCGCCCGCCATTGTTCCTTTGCGTCAGATGGGGAGCATGAATCTTCCTCCTTGCGCCAACTAGTTTTTCTATGTTTTTTTTTCTTATTTTGTTCTTGTTTATGGGTTTTCTCCATACCACAGGCCATCCAAACCCAACGTTATAGCCAACAGACACAGAAAACTCGAATTGTTTCAAGAAAATCACGGTAAGAACCAAGCCTTTCGTTTCAATTCACAACTGTAAACACAGTAGATGATTGCATCATGTCTAAGTTGAAACATCCAACAAGACAAACTAAAACTCAAGAAAACAACATCAGTAGAACAAAATCAGTAATGTGCGGTTCGTTCCATTACAATACAGAAAACAACTTTCCATAAACAAAAATAAACAATGCAATACTGTGGCTCTGATACCAATTGTAGACATTTATGGATCGATTAATAACATTGTAAAACAAACCTAAATCCATGATGTTTGATGTTCTTGATAAAATTTTATTCCCTCTCTTCCCTTATCTTCCGTAAATCGTTTCTGCAATGTTTCGTAAACGTTGTTGTGTATTTTCTAAAACATAAACAACGTTTTATATATGTTTATGTTGTTGCATGGTATTGTAAAGGAGAGAGGGAAAGGGTTTTGGACCCATTTGAGCCTAACATTTTAAGACCCAATAAACATGATCTTAGGTTCTTTTCCATTGGACTTAAATCTATAAATAACATAGGCCACTAAAGAATCTAACACTAGATACTTGTTACCGTTAAATATGTATATGTGCGTGTGTGTGTTGCCTGATTTTCTCATTTTGATAATAGTTACATAAAAAGGAGATGCAATTTATGTCCACTGACTCTAAACAACCTCCAATTCAGTGATTGGATCGTCATGCTTCAGCAACAAAGTGACGGAAGATTCAATATAGTAATTAATTGTCTCACATCAGTTTTGTAATTAGTGTTTTTCATGTAATCAATAACACAGTCTAATGCTTTGTAACTGGATCAAAGACACCTTAAAACAATAATGATCAGGTCACTGCAGCTTCTGTAGAAGGAGATGGAGCCTTTGGGGTGACTACAAATGATAGTACTCTGCTCCTCTCGTTTTAAATCAAACGTTCATAATTTGCGATGACAATTGGGCTCAGTTTTTTGAAAAATCGGCCCTTGACAGAGGTTGTGCCATTTACTTTTACTTAAGAGAAGCAACATCGTATATTTATGCTGGTAGAAGATGGTTTATGGGACACCACATGCATTTATTTTTTCTTTTTTCACTTTTGGACACACACCAAATTAATTTGGACTTCAATTTCCTCTCTTTTCCTTTATGTGCTTACTACCCCTTTCACTCTTTCGACTATAGGTTCTGGTTGGATCAATTGTCTAATAAATAAATGACCATTGCTATGTATGAGATAAATCAAACATGTGTTTATTCATCTAAAGTTGGACGGATTGTATTGATGAATGCATAGGAAAGAGGGATTACGCTTAATCCAAAGAACGTTTTATGTAAACTAACTATACTTGGCTATGAGACTATCTATATATAGGCATGCAAGAGCTTATACATATGTCTTTGACCCTATGTAACTGATTTGAGCAAGGTACATGCAGGGAGTGAGTGATAAAGAGTCCAAGGCTTTAAGCTCAACAGGGGAACTGTTTGCATTATGTCATCATTGCTAAACTTTGAGTTTGACAGAAACTCTTTTCATTTCTTCTCTTGGAGGAGAACATATATATAGAATTACAGATATAAAAACTGATTACATATCATTATAGAAGTGGATGAAAAGCTTGATTATATTCAAAGATGATTACAGTATTTATAATGCAGCTTAGAGAGATCATAACAGAAACTATCTAAAGCTATTCTTAAGGAGATTGGTACAACAACTTCAGTCAATGATTATCACAACTTTAGTGAAAGATTATCTGTATCCTATACATGCCCCTTTAAGATGGATGATCGAAGTGTGAGTCTGATTTTGGACATTATTGTATCAAAACGAGGCCAAGACAGGGGCTTAGTCAGAGCATTCACAAGTTGGTCACCAGTATGGACATGAGTGACACGAAGAGACCCATGTTGAACCTATTCATGCACAAAGTGGAAAGCAAAAGCGAGATGCTTCATACGGGAGTGAAAAACAGGATTTGCGCTAAGATGGGTATCTCCTAGATTGTCACAGTAAATGACTGGAGTATGAGAGAGCGTGACACCCATCTCACGGAGCAAATTACGGAGCTATAGTAATTTAGTCGCTGTGGAAGCTACTGCTTTGTACTCAGCTTCTATGGATGATTGAGCTAAGAATCTTTGCTTCTTCGAGCTCCATGTTATCGGTGTGCAACCAAGGAACACAACTTGACCCATTGTGGAGGTGTAATCATCCTTGTTACCTGCCCAATCTGCATCTGAGAAGGCATGAAGTGTGAGCGGGGAGTGACAAAAGATGGTAATATATTTGTCTAAAGTCCCAGCTAGATAGTGGAGCAGACGTTTTAGAGCAATCCAATGGGGAGTTCACGGTTTATGCATAAATTGAGAGAGCTTATTCATCGCTAATGCAACATCAGGCAGAGTGAGAGTCAAGTATTAGAGATTGCCTATAGCTGCTCAGTAATCTCTAGGATTGTCAATTGGTTCACCAGATTGATTTGAGAGTGAAGCATTGATAATCATGGGCGTGGGAGACAGTTTAGCATGCTGCATGTGAGTACGCTCTAGTAGGTCAATGATGTATTTCTTTTGACAGAGAAATAACCCCTGTGCATTTGGAAGGACCTCCACACCTAAAAAATATGATAAGTTGCCAAGATCTTTTAAAGCAAAACGTGTAGTAATAGTAGCAATAAACTTGTCAAGAGCACCAGAATCAAGACTTGTAACAACAATATCATCAACATAGACAATAAGAAAAATGGGTGAGGAGTGATGTCGATGAATAAAGAGTGAAGCATCTGCAATTGATCTGGTGAATCTGAACCCAGTAAGGAACGTGGTAAGTTTCGTATACCAAGCTCGAGGAGCCTGCTTAAGCCCATAAATAGCCTTTTTAAGTTTACATACATAGGTCGGGAACACCGCATTTGGAAAACCTGGTGGTTGGGCCATGAACACTTCATCATGTAAGGTTCCATTGAGAAAAGCATTGTTGATATCAAGTTGGCGAAGATGCCACCCATTGGTCACGACATGGCTTAGAAGAGTTTGAATGGTAGCGGGTTTGACCACCGGACTGAAGGTGTCATGATAATCGATCCCAGCGCATTGTTGAAAACCTTTGGAAACTAAACGAGCCCGATAGCACTCAACACTCCCATCTGGGTTATATTTGATCTGAAAAACCCACTTGCACTTAACAATATTTTGACCTAAATTCAGGGGAACTAAATCCCATGTGCCAAGTTTTGTCAAAGCTCGTATTTCATTAATCATTGCTTGCCTCCATAAGGGATCTATTAAGGCTTCGGCAACACTAGTGAGTTTAGTAGACTTAGATTGAGTGGTTGTGGGTGTAACACCCCAACTCCCGCCGAACCCGAACCCGATACCGATCATGATACCCGAATCCGGGCCCCGCGAGGGTGGCGTGTCACATCACTTAACAATTTAAAACTCGGTATATTTTTTTTGTTAACTCTTTACACTGGTCACTCATGTGGGCCCACTTTTTCCTTTCAAAACATTTTGCTTACGTTAATTGGAAAACA
>JANQBM010000004.1:32159504-32190431 GCA_025594535.1 Erythroxylum domingense
GACTCAGGAGAATACCCCGATAGGTGACGGGAGTATATCTGATGCATAAGAGAGTGAAGAGAAGAAGTCGGGGATCAGTTCGCGTCTGCATAGTGTCTGTTCTTTTTATAGTATTTTCCGCAAAATGTTGTTTTCTTTGTAATTGTATATGCGTGTAAATTTTTGAGAACTGTTCTTTTGAAAATAGGCCCAAGTGGCAAATAAAAAGGTACTTTTCATTTCATTGTGTTTGTATTAAATAACGACAAAATAAAGTGATGTTGGCTATTGATTTTCTGTTCCTGATGTGTTGTCTTCTGTTAAGTAAACAAAATGTTTTGAAAAGAAAAAGTGGGCCCACATGAATGATAAGTGATAAGATGTTTTCAAAAAAAATTTATACCGATCTTTGTTGAGTGAAATGATGTGACACGCCACTCTCGCAGGGCACGAATTCGGATATCACCGTCGATATCGGGTTCGGGTCCAGTCGGGAGAGGGGTGTTACAAGTGGATTCCTTTATTTTATGGCACAAACGTATGGGCTATCCTTCTTTCTATATAGTTAAATTGCTTCCTGGTATTAGGAATAATTCTAGTTGCTTTAGAGAAAATAAGAATTGTGATATATGTTTTAATGCAACACAAAACGCAAGATACTTTTCATTAAAGTAATAGTAAAGCAATTGAATTATTTGCATTAATTCATTGTGATGCTTGGGGACCCTATAGAGTAGTTTCTTCTTATGGTCCTATTACTTTTTTTACTGTTGTTGACTGTTTCCTAAAAGTGGTTTGAGTTTATTTGATGGCTGACAAAATAGAGGTTCCTGACATTATTCATAATTTTTGTGTTGTGACCCAAAATCGGTTTAATTACAGACCCATGGTATAATTTTTCAAACTCCATTTATAGATACCCCTCGACAAAATGGTCAGGTTAAAAGGAAACATTGACACATTCTTAATGTAGCTTATGTATTGTGTTTTTAGGCTCAGTTGTCAATTAATTTTTGGGAAGAATTTATTTTAGCAATAGAATATCTTATTAATCAGACTTTAACTAGGTTAAATGGTGGTAAAATACCATATGAGATGTTATTTGGAAAGGAACCTTCATATTCCAATATTCATACATTTGGTTGTTTATGTTACGCTCATTATCGTGGACATGATTGGGATAAATTTGGTTAGTAGAGGCGATGGTGTATTTTTGTTGGTTATTCTCATGCATAAAATGTTGAAAATTATGTGATCTTGAATCAAATGTCAATTTTATCTCACATGATGTTTAATTGTTGAAGATAAGTTTCAACGAGGTGTCTAATTCTAATGATAATGTTGGAGTAGCTTTGTCCATTGTAGCTTATAATGGTGGCAACCTCAATTTGGGTCATGATGATTTGCTCAATGACGTAGGATAGCAAGATGGTGTTATTGCTCTAGTTTTGATGTGTAGTCCAACTGGGCAGTTTGAAAAGAGGGGGAGTGAGAAAAGTGAAAGTAATTTGGTGGTTAGTATAGAGGAAAAGATGAGTGACATTACCAACAACAAAAGTGATACATCACCAATACAGATTGATGTCAAGCCTATGGGATGTGGACACTGTGTTTGTCCCTCCAGTCAGCTTAGAGACTATGTTACCAACACCGTGCATCATATAACCCCCCACTTTATTTACATCATCATTGTCCTCAGGTACTCCATATCTCATTGCTCATTATATAACATGTGATAACTTTTCTATCAAATATGGAGCTTTCCTTGTAGCACTGTTTACTGAGGTTAAACTGACTCAATTTTCAGAGGCTGTACATAACTTATGGTGATAAGAGGCCATGAAACAGGAGATCGATGCACTTAAAAAGAACAAAACTTGGACTATTAAGAATTTTCCCCTGATAAAAAGATGATCGGGTGAGTTTACAAAATAAAGTGTTATGTAGATGGCACGATCAAATGATTCAAAGCCTAATTGGTGATTTTGGAAAATAATCAAGTCGAAGGTCTACACTATAATGACACATTTGAACCTATGGATAATATAGTGACTTTTAGAACATTCATGTCCATTTTAGCTACTCATAATTGGAAATTACATCAAATATATGTTCACAATGCCTTTTTGCATGACGATCATGGCGATGAAGTTTATATGAAGCTTCTTTATAGCTTTGATGCAACTCATCTTGTTAAGATATATGTTATGATATCTTATAAATTAATTTTGATCATTATTTGTAATTGGACATAGTTAGATATATTTGAAAGTTTACCTTGGTTAGGACTTTTAAAAATAAAATTACATGAAAGATACAATCTTATTGAAGATAGGATTTATTATTTAGGATAAAATCATCATATCTAAATAAAGATAGTGTGTAGATTTTTGGTAATTTTTGTAGCTATCTTTGGAAGCCTATTTTGGTGATCATGGATATCTAAGGTAGTCATGGAGATTATGAATGACGATTTGCAGCTACATTTCTGTTGGGTTTGGTGTGATCTTTTGGATTGGAGTTATGTGGTTTTTCTTAAGTAAAAAACGTGCAGATTTTTCCTACGTGTGCTGCTGAGCTTCTTTGTTTTTATATGAGCAATTACATGCTTTATTGAGTTATTCTTAGCAGTTACATTTTTGCACATTTGGGTGAATAATTAGACTATTAATCCATCATTTTTGTGAGGGAAAACATGCAAAAAAAATGTTCTATTGTGTAGTTACGTTTCTTTGTATTTTTGGTGAGCAATTGCGTGATCTATCGATCTATAGTTACAGCTACACTTTTCTTGACTGGCCATGAATTTTCTGGCCTGTTGAGTTATTATTTTGATGTGTTATAGCTTTATTATTTGTGACATAGTAAATGGATTTTCTTAGGTATCTTAGATTATCTTTTACAACTGATTTTACGTTGATTATCATCCAATCTGGCCTGTGTGTTTTCTCTAGTTTTTGTTTAACTTTTGTTAGGTTGTTTATTGTCTATGGAGTGTTAGTTTGATGGTTTTCCAGTGTCAGGTTGGTGGCTGTTGCATTTGAATTTATAGCTGTCGTTTTTAGTGCGGTGTTGTATGAAAACTCCAAAATTTTTTGTGATTTTTCTAGCTGTAGTTTATGTGTCGTGGTGTGCAAACAATTCAACATTGTTTGTGGATTTTGCAGCTTCAATGTTGGTAATGTTTTAGTGAAGAAACATTTTTTTTTGTTGGTGATTTTTCTATTGTTGTATGGGATGTTCCGGTGATAATACTGAAAGTCTACAACAAATTTATTGATGGAAAAAATCCTGATCTTTTGTTGAAAAAACCACGTTATTAGGGGATTTTTTTTCTTATCTCAAGTGTTTTTGTTTATGTTCTTAATTGTATCAATCACTTGAGTTGTTTAATTCTTATCTTTATTATTAAACGTTATTGAGAAAATCCTCTATTGAGATTAGTACGAGTCAGTCATGCTATTGGGATTTATTTACTTTCATGGGTTATGAGGACGAGGGATAGTATCAAGGGTTGAGTGAGTCAGCTCAATAAAGCCTTGTGTAAAACTATTGTTGTTAGTGAAAGTATTAAGCTAGGTGAAAACCCAACAGACATAGGCAAGGTGGTCAAATTGCATTAACAAATTTTGGATGTTGATTTGTTATTTTGTATTTGATTTATTTTGTTCTTGTATTTTTCGAAAAACTTATAGTTATTGCGACTGATTCATAATTTGTACAAAACTATATATTTCAAGACTTTCAATTGGTATTAGAGCGGGTCACCTAATTAGAACTTGGTACATAAAGTTGGTGTAGATCCATGTTTCGCAATTATGGCTATAAGCGAAAGAGCATCAATCACTAAGCCGCCATTTTTAGATGGTTCCAATTATCCTGCATGGAAATCATGGAAGAGAGTATTCATTTAAGCACAAGGAATAAAGGCATGGAACTCAGTTTTAAATGGCTGGACACATCCAGTGATGATTGATGAAAAGGGAGAAGCAGTTCTTAAAGATCCATATAAGTGGACAAAGGTTGAAGAAGAAAGAGTGCTTGGCAATTCTCATGCATTGAATGCAATCTTCAGTGTTGTCGATGAAGTATGCTCTAGTATAATTTCTGTATGTGAATCAGCGAAAGAAGCATGGCACACTTTACAAACTATACATGAGGGATCGAAATCTATGATAACCTCGAAACTTCAAATATTGACTGTCAGATTTGAAGAGTTGAAGATGGATGAGAGTGAAACTATTGGAGACTTCTATAAGAGACTGCATGGCATAGCAAACCAATCACATCAACTTGGGAAGAAGTATTCGAATTTGAAATGTGTTAAGAAGACATTGAGATCATTTCCTCCGAGATTCATACCGAAAATTACAGCCGTAGAAGAAGCACATGATATCAATGAACTATCTTTGGATAAGGTAATTGGGATTCTTACAAACTTTAAGATGAATTTGTTGAGAGATAAGAGATAAAAGAATAAAAGATTGGCATTAAAAGTCAAGATTGGTAAAGCCTTGAATCACTTAAGCTATGAATCTGATGAGAATGAGGATATGGAGTTATTGACAAGAAATTTCAACAAGTGGTTTAAAAAGTTAAAGAAAAATAGACCCAAGTTTAGGCAAAATGATGGGACCTCATTAAATAATAACTTCAAACAACAAGTTAAAACTCAAATGGTCGAAAGAAAAGTAAAGAAAATTCAATGTCGTGAATGTCCAAGCTTCAAACATATGCAAGCAGAATGTGCTAACACTTTGAAGAAGAGAAAAGGGAAGTTCTATACAAGCACTTAGAGTGAGAATGAATCTGGAAGTGAGCATGATAGTGAAAAAGTATTTATTAGTAGTGTTGCGTTGGTTGCTTTATACAGAAAAAGTCCAGTTGCCAGCTTACCAACAACTAAGAAGGAAGAAACTGATGGTGAAACCATGGGTAAATCAGTTTAAAATTTTAGGGAAAATGTAGATAAATCAGTCCAAAGTTTAATTTCATATTATGACAGTGATTCGGAAGACAAAAGTGAGGATATTTACAAAGCTTATGAGTTAATGTATGCAAAGTGGGTGTAAGCATGTAAGAAAAATGAAAAGCTAAAGAAGGAAAACTCTACCATAAAGATAATCATTCAAAACCTTGAAAAGATGTTGTTATCTACAATAAATGAGCTTGATGAAACAAAATTAAAGCTGGTCAATACAGAAAAAGGAATAAGAATGCTAAATGGAGGTACCAAAAAATTAGAACAATTATTGGAAATTGGTAAGATTAAAGGAGACTTGCAAGGTGTCAGTTACAAAGGTGAGTGTTCTCAGGTGAATGATAATAAAATTGATGATGCTAGAATTGTCAAAAGAGAAATCTAAAGGAAGAATTGGAGGTTCATACCTATATGTTACTTTTGTGGGGTTATCAGGCACATAAAAACGAAATGCTACAAGTTATTACAAATGATATTTCAAAGGTCTCAAAATAAAAAATCTATACACTCTTCATTAAATTTCTAGCAATAGTCTATAGTACCGAAGCACACTTAGGTTCGAAAATGTCAATTGCAAGCTCTTGTAGTTCCTAAATTCATCAGGGCTACTTCACATAATGGTTAGTATTTTGAGAGTGGATATTCACGTCATATGACAAGAAAAAGGAGCTACTGGACTGACTATCAAAGTTGTGTATATGGGCATGTTACTTTCGATGATGGAAAGAAAGCTTCAATCATTAGAAAAGGGGACGTCTGTGTGGATGGGCTGCCACACTTCAAGAATGTTCTTTATGTTGATGGGTTAAAAACAAACCTGGTAAGTATTACTCAGCTTTGTGATGATGGATTATTAGTTAAATTTATAAATGATGAGTGTAGGGTATTAATCGAAAAAGGAGAATGCCTTGTGAGTGCCAAAAGATCGGTAGACAATTGTTATATGTTGCAGGTCACTATCTCTTACAAATCAGCCTCATAAGATGTCACTATCTCTTACAAATCAGCCTCATCTGATGATTGGAATTTCTTCGAGGGGCACAGGGACTGTGTGCTATACATTTCAAAGTATATTGATGTTGTTTCTTAAAAAAAAAAAAGAGGTTTGAAGGAGTTAACATCTAGGTTTTTTTAGTTTTTATTTATGGGTTTTCTAAGGTTTAATTGATTGGTGTGTGTTTGGCTTTTCCTTACTTGTTAAATAGTATATTTGATATGAAAATGAGGCTCTGCTTGATGATTGAGAGTTTTTATTTTGGATTTTGATTTAAGGAGTTATATCGAGAAAATGTTAATATTTGGTTAGATACTTGTAGGAAGATTCAAGTTTTCTATGGTTTGGGTTTTTCAAATTTTTCTTGATTTCTCTTTATATCATGGGCTGTATGAGTTTGGAAAATATGCTTTCATATGGTTTGTGTGAGGGGGAGATTGATTAAGTTTGATTCTTCTTTGTTGAATTCGTTTTTAGGTCTTCTGAATTTAATCAGTCGTATGCGAATGGATTTGATGTTAGTTAAAATATGTTGGCTAGTGTTTAGAGTAGTGGTAAATTGTCATCTTGGCCTTCTGTTGCTGCACTACATGCTTATGATTCTTCTACTACACTTATTGGTGATTTTTATGCCTCTTTATTCGCTGAGATTGATCGCATTGAAGACATTATTCGTTTTGGCATTGTTTTGTCCCAAGGAGGACATATATGATTGTTTTTAGTGACTAATCAATTAAAGGGTAGATCTCAAGGTATCTTCATGACTATTAGTCTTACTTTTTAGTATCTTTTTGTCCTAAGGGGGATAATTTTGGATTATTGGGTAATTGTTCATTTGTGATTATTGTTTCTTTGGATGTTTCTTGAATTTGACAAACTTGATGTTGCGTGAACTTGATGTTATTTTGGAATTTAATGTTCGATTAAGAGGGAGTCCCTACATGTTATATGGACTTGATATTATGGGTCCAATTATCTTCTTAAAGGGGAGTTTCGGTATGTGACAATTAATGCCGAAAAGGAGGAGATTGTTAAGATATATGTTATAATATCTTATAAATTAATTTTGAGCATTATTTGTAATTGGACATATTTGGAAGTTTACCTTGGTTGGGACTTTTGAAGATAAAATTACATGAAAGATAAAATCTTATTGAAGATAGGATTTATTATTTGGGATAAAATCACCATATTTAAATAAAGATAGTGTGTAGATTTTTGGTGATTTTTGTAGTTATCTTTGGAAGCCTATTTTGGTAATAATGGTTACCTAAGGTAGCTGAATTTATGGAGATTATGATTGACAATTTGCAGCTACGTTTTTGTTAGGTTTGGTGTGATTTTTTTTACTGAAGTTGTGTGGTTTTTCTGCTGTAAAAAATGTGCAGATTTTTCCTATATGTGCAACTGAGCTTCTTTGTTTTTATATGAGCAACTACATGTTCTATTTAGCTAATTTTGGTAGCTACATTTCTGCACATGTGGGTGAATAGTTGGACTACTACTACTACATTTTTTTAGGGAAAATGTGCAGAAAATTGTTCTATTGTGTAGTTGTATTTCTTTGTATTTTTTAGTGAGCAATTGCTTGATCTATTAATCTATAGTTGCAGCTGCGTTTTTCTTGACTGGGCGCGAATTTTCTAGGCTGTTGAGTTATTGTTTTGACGTGGTAAAAATGTCTAGAATATTGGTGTTTTTATAGCTTTATTATTTGTGACTTGGAAAATGGAAATTTTTAGGTATCTTGGATTATCTTTTGCAATTGATTTTACTTTGATTATCATCCAATCTGGCTGGTACATTTTCTCTGGTTTTTTTGTGACTTTTGTTAGATTATTTATTGTCTATAGAGTGTTAGTTTTATGGCTGTCCAATGTCAAGTTGGCGATTGTTGCGTGTGATTTTGTATCTGTCATTTTTGGTGTGGTGGTGTGCAAAAACTTCAGCATTGTTTGTGGATTTTGTAACTCCAATGTTCGTAACGTTTTAGTGAAGAAACATTTGTTTTGTTAGTGATTTTTCTATTTTTATATGTGGGATATTTTGGTGATAATACTGAAAGTCTACAACAGCTTTATTGATGGAAAACTTATGGATCTTTCATTAATGAAGCGACATTATTAGGGGAGTTTTTTTCTTATCTCAAATGTTTTTGTTATGTTCTTAATTGTATCAATCACTTAAGTTGTTTAATTCTTATATTTATTATTAAATGTTGTTAAGAAAATTCTCTGTTGAGATTAGCATGAGTCAGTCATATTATTGGGAGTGACTTACTTTCATGTGTTGTGAGGACGAGGGATAATGTCAAAGGTTGAGTGAGTAGGCTCAGTAATGCCTTGTATAAAACTATTGTTGTTAGTGAAAGTATTAAGCTGGGTAAGGCGCCTGCAGACATAGACAAGGTGTGTTGAATTGTGTTAACAAATTTCGAGTGTTGATTTGTTATTTTGTTTTCGTATTTTTCAGAAAACTTATAGCTGTTGCGGCTTATTCATAATTTGTGTGAAACTATATCCTTCAGGACTTTCACATCTGAATAAGATTTATCATTTATGCAAATCTTTATATAGCCGACAATAGGGCCCCGAAATTGTTTTTATAAACTTGTTACTACACTCAAAACTTATGGCTTAATTCAATTCTATGCTAATTGAAAGGGGGTGAGGATTATGTGTATGCTTGTTCATGTTGATATGTTTTGATTATTGCCTAGAATAAAGGTAAATTTTTGGCCACTTTAAAGTTCTATCTTTTTCATTGTTATCATATGAAGGAATTAGGTATGTTGAAGTATTTCCTTGGTATTGAGGTGGATAAAAGTCGACAAGGAATTTTCTTATATCAACACAAGCATGCACTCAATATTATTACTAAAACTGGGTTGTCAAATGCTAAACCTGCTAATTTTCTAATTGAACATAATCATCTGCTTGTGTTGGCTCTCAAGCGGTTATTTGATGATCCCAAAAGGTACTGTTGCTTAGTGGGATAGTTGATTTATATTATGCGATCCGAATTAAGTTATTGTGTGCATATTTTGGCATAGTTCATGTAAGTGCCTTACGTGGAAAATTGGGATTATGCAACATTGCAAATGATTCATTACTTGACGGGTCATCTTGGGTAGGCTATTTTGTTGCGAGTGGATAGTGATCTCTAGTTGTATGCTTATTGTTATTCTGATTAGTCTAGTTGTCCTCTCATTCGGTAATTATTGACATATTAGTTTGTTCTTGAAAATCCGAAAGGATGTAGTTTCGCAAAAATTCTAGTTCGACCGTCGTTGTTTCTAGCACAAGCAAAAATAGAAAAATTCAATGCAAAATAACTAAATCAACACCCGAGATTTGGCAACGCAGTTTAACACACCTTGCCTACGTTTAGGGGCCCTCACCCAGCTTAATCACTTTTATTAAAGAATAACAATAGTTTTACTTTAGGCATTACAAAGCCGACTCACCCAACCCTTGACACTATCTCTTATCCTCACAACCCATTAAAGTAATTCACACCTAATAATACAACCACCTCGTGTTAACCTCAACAGAGGATTTTCTCAACAACGTTTAACAATAAGGATAAGAATTAAACAACTCAAGTGATTGAAACAACAACAACATAAGCAAAGAGAACACTTAAGATAAAAAAAATATAAGGCTTCATTTGTCGAACGTATGATGAGTGGTAGAATAATATATGATGTGAATTATTAAAAAGAGTCACGATTAGTCCACGCACATAGCAACATCAATAACCATCAATCGAACAAATGTTTGATCACTAAAACATCCCCAAAAATACAGTTGCAACTTCACACATCTCTTAGACCTTTTACTCAAAAATCAATATCTAGACAGTCCTGGAAATCATGTAACACTACAGAAAACACATCTGTCCAAAATGGATAAAATTGCCAAAAATCAACTGCTAAAGATAGCTCAATACTCCCGAAAATATAACTTCCAAGCCACTATGTTCTGGTCATTTTTCCCACACAAAAGATGGAGTAGCAGTCCAATTATTCACCCATATGTTCAGAAACATAGCTACCAAGAATAGCTCAATAAAGCATGTAATTGATCACACAAAAACATAGAAATGCATATGCACAATTTGGTTAATTTTCTGTCAGTTTTTCCCCTACAAAAACAATAACTAAGCTGTCCAAAAATTCACTCACAGTAGAGAAAACATAGCTTTAACACCACATGTATTGGACATGTTTTACCACTAAAAAAAATAACGTAGCTGCATAAAAAATCCACGCATACAGTGAAGAAAACGCTTCTGCCAAAGATGGATAAGATGATTGAAAAATCCCACAAAAATACAGTTGCACACACACACAAAAACTTCTATATGTCTTTCCTCTAAAAGAATGATTATACAACTGCCCAAAAATTTACGTTTTTGCATATGTAACACAGCAACAAAGATTGCTCAAATCACCGAAGTTGCAGCTGCCAAAGATAGCTCAAATTGCCAAAAATATAGCTTCCAAATCATCAAAAATTTTGTCGCATTGTCTTCAATAAAACATGGTAATTTTATCCTAAATAAATCATATCTTCTCTAGGATTTTATCCTTCATGCTATCTTGTCTTTAAAAATCCCACACAAGGTAAATTTCTTATCATAATGAAATTCCACATATATCCAACTATGTCTAATTACAAATAATGCCCAAAATTAATTAACAAGATATCTTAACAATTCTATTGGACGCTTCTCTTATTTCTTGGAAGACAAAGAAACAAACCACGGTATCCCAGTTTTATACTCAAGCAGAATGTCATTTGATAGTTATGACAACTTGTGAGTTGATCTGGCTCAAAGCACTTTTGCGCTTACTTAAAGCATACACAACCTATGCAATTATATTGTGATAATCAAGTGGCTCTTTATGTTGCCTCGAATCTTTTTTTCTATGACTGTACTAAGCATATCAAGGTTGAATATTAATACATGTGTGATTAGATTCAGTTTGGGAACATTGTCATACAAAATGTTCATAGTTACAATCAACCCGTTGATATACTAACGAAAACACTTGACAAGTGTCAATTTGATTATCTTCTTCGCAAGTTGGGTATTCAAAATCTCCATGTGCCAATTTACGAGGGAGTTTTTGGGTGATGTAAATATAGGATATACGTAAATTTAGGATGTAAAGATTTTACACATCTTTTAATTATTGTTTTTAGGAGATTTCCTACATTAGAAGACTTTCGATAAATATTATATAGTTGTTATATACTCATTTAATGAGAATGAGAAGGCCACATAAATTCTTCAAAGTAGACAAGCATAAGTTGTTTCCTATTTGCCTATAAAGAAAGTGTAATTCTTGCCATCAACAATCTTCCCTTCCTAGAAGGTACCACCTGAGGTATATGCCAATTTCATATTGAAGTTAAGAAATGTCTCGTATCACTTTGTTAACTCAAGGTTTATTTTTAACGATTTTGATAATAACTTTATAATATTTCAACATTTAAATTGGATTTATTTCCTTGTATAGGCAATGATATAATTCTTAAAAGGAAATAAAATCATAGGATAATTGCTTCCTTTCTTGCGGGAACCTTCTTTATAAACTTACTTAATTAAAAATAGATCCATAAAATCTAGAAGGATCTTACTAATTTAAATAGTTAACTCCAAAAGTTTTGACAGAACTTTTTTCTTAACGTCTAAATATCGAAGATTTCAACAGAGATGATATCAAAGATTTGTTAAATACAAAGTCCCTCATAATATAAATGAAGCAACGGCTAGTTGGAGAAAATGTTTACTTAAGGAAGAGCCACGACATTTGTGAATAAGACAGATTTTTGAAATACTTCAGTAGCATCAACATTCTTAAAAGTTATATCAAACTCCTTATGTCTTAGAAAGTGAAAACACTTTATAGAGAGAGAGATTGTTATTCTTTGAGAGCTTACATTTAGATTACTTTATATTTATTTTTGAGAGCTTGTAGAAACACTTTAAGTGTAATGGTTAGTGAACCTTGAAAATTATGTACTTGTGAGCTTGCAGAAGCTCGTCAAATTTAATATTTGAATTCTTATGGTGAAATACACAAGTTGGATAATTGAGGACTGGATATAGATTTTGTTATTAGCCAAACCAGTATAAATTGGCTATGTCATTCTTTCTCTCTTCCTAAATTTTAAAATTTCACATTATAAGTTTGTGTTTTTAAGAAGCTCTTTCAGTTTTACAGTAGACTACTTCTGTTTTTATATCGCAAGAAATCTCTTTTGTTTTGAGCATTAATAGGCTCCTATCGATTAACAGGCTCCTTTCTTTTTAAGCACTAGCAGGCTCTAATAAATTAATGGGCTCCTTTCCTTTTAAGTACTAGCAGGCTCCTTTCAATTGACAGACTGCTTTCATTTTTAAACAATTAATAGGATCCTTTCATTTTCAATGTTAACAAGACCTTTTCGAAAGTTAATAGGACCCTTCTATCTATAAACTTATTTTATTAACAAGATATTATCATTTGAAAGTACCTTTTAATTTTTTTTATACACAATTCACCCCCTCTTATTTGTGTTTGTTGTATCATTTGGTATCAGAGCGAGGTTTCACATTTTTTGTGTCTTATAACATATGATAGATCATGACAAACAATTTGAAAAGCCTTGAAGGACAATTTGTCTCAAAGCCTCCTTATTTCAATAGAAACAACTATTCATATTAGGAAGAGAGAATGACTATTTATCTTTAATCTGTAGATATTGAAAAATGGCAAGCTATCAAATTTGGAGCCACACCTCCTATTACTAACAACGTAGAAGTGTGGACTGATGCTGATAGAAGAAACACACAACTGAATGCCAAAGCAAGACATTATCTGTTCTTTGAACTATCTTTGAAAGAGTACGAAAAGATATTTTACTGTTATACTGTAAAGGAAATATGGGACAAACTACAAGTCACCTTTGAAAGAACGAACAAGATAAACAAACATAGAATAAGTCTTTTAGTGCATCAATACGAAACTATTTGCATGAAACAGGGAGAAATAATAGACAAATTCTTCGGACGTTTCAACAACATCATCACAACCTTGAAGAACTTAGATAAGATATATCTCAATGATGAGCTTGTGACAAAGATTCTAAAATCACTACCAAAGGAATGGAGACCAAAGATGACAGCTCTAAAGACTGCAAAGAATCTTGACACTATCTCACTTGACTGGTTAAGAGAAAACTTAATGATCCATGAAGCCAAACTTAGGCGGGATGAAGGATCCTCATACAAAAGAGGAATGGCACTAAAAATTTGATGAATCAAATCCATCAAATGGAGATGAAAGCAATACTGAAATGCAACTAGATGGAGATAACAAATTCGATTTCATGGTCAGAAAATATGCCCGCTTTTACAAAAAGAAGCTCATAAAGAAAAGAGAAGGAAGCAAGAAAACTAGAAACAACATATTCCTATCAAAAGGGAGCAGCAGTACAATCAAATCATATGCTATCACTACAAGAAGCCTAGACACACAAGATTAAAATGTCCTCTTCTTCAAAAAAACAAATCAAAAAGTAGAAAATCTAAAAAGCAAGCTATGACCACAATTTGGTCAAATGAGGACTAACATTTGCTCTATGGGCGAATCAGGAGATGATGAGGTATATTATTTTGACTCTGATATTGAAATTGATGAATTAAGAGATGCATATCATGATTTATATGATGAATACAAGAAATTAACAGTGCAATATTTCAAAAAGATTGAGAATTCTAAAAAAATGACGCATCCTTGACGAATAAGATTAAATCACTAGAATATGAGAATAAGAATTTGTTGTCTAAAATTATGTCCTTTGAAAATGACAACAAGAAAAAAGTCACTAAAAAGGAATTCTTAGAGCAAAAGGTAAGTCAGTTAAAGAATGCATTGCTTGAAAATGATTTTGTTAAGGTAAAACAGTAAGAAGAAAAAATTGCTTCTCTAGAAAAAGATCTTGCCAATTTTTTTGATGGAAGGAAAAACCTAGATACATTACTTGGGAATGGTAAAAGTATTTTTGATAAGGTTGGAATAGGATATAATGAAAACAATAATATTAGGCCACACAAGAATATCTTTGTTAAATCTAGCAGTAGTCATAATCAAAACAACAAGAACTTGATAAATAGCAAAAATTAAAATAATTCTCAACCATCTATTTTGTGCAATTACTATAGTAGACATGGTCATATTAATCATTCCTATAACTTTCAAAAAATAAAGAAATTATCTCTGATGTACGTTTGGAGACCGAAATGTCAAACTACTAACTTAAAAGGACCTATAAAAATTTGGGTACCTAAAATGAGATAATATATTCTACAGATATGCTTTAGAATAGAGACAAGAGAAAATTAAGAAATAGTTGATAGTGGTTGTTCGAGACACGTGACAGGTGAAATATCACATTTCAAATATATTGAAAGGAAAGACGGAGGTAACATTGTCTTTGTAGATAAAATAAGGCAAAAGTCACTGGAATTGGTAAAATTAGTGACTCTAACTTTACTTCTATTGAAAATGTTCTTTTTGTTGATGGAATGAAACATACCTTGTTGAGTGTAAGTTAATTATGTGATAAGGGTTATAGAGTTACTTTCTATGCATCACATTCTGAAATAATTGATAATCTTAATGATAATATTGTATTTGTTAATCCTAGAAATAAGAACATATACTATGCTCAATTGGAAGATATGTCTTCACAAAATGTCAAATGTTTTATTTCAATAGAAAAGGATTCATCGATATGGCATAAAAGATTTGGACATGCTAGTATGATCATCTTATCAAAATTATCCAAAAATGAGTTAGTGAGAGAATTACCTAACCTAAAGTTTGAGAATAATCAAGTCTTCGAAGCTTGTTTAAAAGGAAAACAAATCAGAAGTAGCTTCCCTCCTAAAAATATTTTGAACCAGCCACTTGAACTTGTACACATGGACTTATTTGATCCTACTAGGACTCAAAGCTTTGGTGGTAAACAATACTGCTTTATTATAGTAGATGATTATTTTAGATTTGCATGAGTTTATTTTCTATCAAAAAAGGATAATACTTTTGAAGTCTTTGAGAAGTTTTGCAAAAAAATTCAGCCTAAAAAAGGGTAATTTATTACATCAATTTGGAGCGATCATGGAGGAGAATTTGATAACAGAAAATTTGAAGATTTCTATAATGAAAATAGGATATCTCATAATTTTTCATACCTAAGGACTCATCAATAAAATGGCGTTGTCGAGAGAAAGAATAGGACTCTTGTTGATATAGCCAAAACAATGCTATGTAAAAGTGGTCTACCTTATGGTTACTGGGCAAAAGCTATATCTACTTCATGTTACATACTTAACAGATGTCTTATAAGACCTATTCTCAAAAAGACCACTTATGAGTTGTGGAAAGGAAGAAAATCAAATGTTGCATACTTTTGAACATTTGGCTGCAAGTGTTTCGTATTAAATAATGGAAAGGACAATCTTGGAAATTTTGATGTGAGATTAGATAAAGCTATTTTTCTAGGTTACAGTAATGCCAGTAAAGGATTTAGAGTTTATAATAAAAGAACAAAGAGGATAGAAGAATAAATACATGTGGTATTTGATAAAGCACTACCCTCGACAACAGCAACTGATTCAAATGATGAAGAGTATCCTTCGACTCATAAAAATACATCACATACTCAAATTACACCTACAATATCTTCAGAATTACAAGATCAAGAAGGTCCTTTTAAATCTAGGATGGAGTAGGCTCCTTCATCTTAGTATGAGCCTATATAACGAAGAACACCAAGAGAATGGAAAGTTCAAGATACACATTAGTACATTCTAGGAGACCCTTTTAAAAGTCTAAAAACTAGATCATCCTTCAAAAACAATTATGTTGCCTTCATTTCATAATTAGAACCAAAGATAGCTGAAGTGACTTTTACTGATGAAAATTGGGTTTCAGCTATGAAAGACAAACTAAACCAGTTTCATAAAAACAAAGTTTGGAATCTAGTACCTCGTCTGTAAAACAAGTTAATCATTGGAACTTGTTAGGTATTTCAAAACAAACTTGATGGAAATGGTAAGGTGGTAAGAAACAAAGCTAAACTTGTAGTTCAAGGTTATAATTAACAGAAAGGTATTGATTTTAATGAGACTTATGCACCTATTGCTAGACTAAAATCGATCATAATTTTACTTGTCTTTGCATGCTATAGACACTTCAAATTATTCCAAATGGATGTCAAAAATGCCTTCTTAAATGAATATATTAACTAAAAAGTGTTTGTTAAGCAACCTTCAGGCTTTGAAGATGAAAACCATCCTGATTATGTGATGAAGTTAACTAAAGCTCTATATGGTCTAAAGCAAGCTCCTCGGGCATGGTACGAGAGGTTAAGTAATTTTCTGCTTAAAAATTACTTTAAAAGAGGAAAGGTAGATAAAACCTTATTTATTAAGAAAAAGGAGAATGATTTACTCATAGTGAAAATATATGTTAATGACATAATATTTAGTACTACTAATTAATCTTTCTGTAAAGAATTCTAGCATTAATGTAAGGGGAGTTTGCAATGATCATTTTGAGAGAACTATCTTTCTTTCTCAGATTACAAATCAGACAAACAAAAAAAGGTATTTTCATTAGCTAAGATAAATACACAAAGGAACTCATCAAGAAGTACCATTTTGAGAATGACAAACTGATGGGTACTCTTATGTATACTGGAACTAATCTTGATAAGGATGAATAAGGCAAGGCTACGAATGAGAAATAGTATAGAGGAATGGTTTATTCATTATATCTTACAAGCTCAAGACCAGATATCATGCTTAACGTGTACCTTTTTAATTAAATCCAAAAGAAAATCACCTTCAATCAATCAAGAGAATCTTTTGATATCTTTACAAAACTATGGATTTCAGATTATGCTATCCAAAATTTGATTTATTTAACGAAGTTGCATATTGTGATGTAGATTATGCAGGTGATAAAGTCTATCGAAAAAGCATAAGTGATCACTGTCAATTTCTTAGAGGATGTTTAGTTTCCTAGTCTTGCAAGAAGCAAAACTACATAGCGCTTTCAACAACTGAAACGGAATATATAGTAGCTTCTAGTCGTTGTGCTCAAATCTTATGGATGAAGCATCAACTTTAGGATTTCTCTCTGATATTTAATCATATCCCTATATTATATGATAATACTAGTGCAATAAATCTTTCTAAAAATCCTGTGCATCACTTTAGGACTAAGCATATAAAAATCAAGCATCATTTTCTTAGAGAACATGTTTTACAAGGAACTATTGATCTTTTGTATGTTAATAATAAAAATCAAGTAGTTGATATCTTCACTAAGCCACTCTCTGAAGATAGATTTTGCATGTTAAGAAAATATCTTGGTATGTGCTGACTATCTGATATTATTTCTGTATGAATTTTCTATGCTACTTTTCTTTGTAGACATTAGAAGGTTCCTTCTAATCTGTTTCTTTAAAAGCCTCCTCTTATTTTAGAAGGCCCTTCTTTGTAACACCCCACTTCCACGAGATAAGTACCCGATCCTCCATCAGACATTCAGGCACATAACCTGTGAAAACGGCGAGTTAGAGTAGTCACATTCACTATATGGCATCATACAAAATAACACAATATCAAAAAGATCAATTTCCTCATTTCATTAATAACACATAGTTTAAAATGTAGTTTGTCACTACATAATTCATATATATACAGTATCAAAAATACATAAGAGTTTACTACTCTTACAATGTGTTCTACATGACATGAGAACTATATAAAAATTCTAACTAAACTCCACAATCTCAGCTGATCTTTGAGCCATTTTTTGATTTAAAAAATGCAGGAATTATACCTCTTCTAAAATGTCTTGTTCTCTCGTACTTGAAAAGCCATGTTGTAATTTTGATGAGTTTTGCAAACTCAGTGAGCGAATCATTATTAATGTACTCACTCATATCAAAACATATTGACAATTCACATTTCAAATTTTAAAGACAGTTCACATAATCACATAATTGCACATTATTTCACAATTCAATTTCAATGCAGTTCAGACAACTCATTTCCAATCTTTTCTTTAAATTCAAAGTTCAAGCTATTTCATCACATAACAACCTATAATCTATGGTTTTCATATTCTCAAAAATAGAACAAAGCACATACATTTGTTCATTAATGTTCATCAACTTTCAACACACTTTCATACACCATTTTCATGATCATTTAATCTCAAAAAAATCATCATATATGTTTCATTTAACAAAGCTATGAAGATCCATATTAATACACTTACTTGTTTAACCCCAAACTTTGAAGATCCTGTAACCCTAGCTTTCTCCACTTACACGATCATCAACTTTTCAAAAAGGAATAGGTTAGGTATTTTAGCAACAAGATGATCAAGAAAACATCTTGGAGCGGCTAGTAAAAGATGATAGCAAAGCTCAACATGATGAGGGTGTTGGTGAGAAGAGAGTGTCGTGAAGAAGAAGAGAAGAGAACGAAAATGGAGAGAACAAAGCACAAAAGTGAAAGACAAATGAGATTATCTTGCTAAGAAGAAAGCATTGTGGGATTGATGTGTGGCAAGTGGCATGACACTTGTCACTTACCATATGTCACCTTAATGTGATCTCCACTTGGCTTTTTTAATAACTAGTCCATTTATCTCTAAATTTCCAGTCCATTTTTCACTCAATTTTCTATAACACTTGTCATTAAATCGGAATGTCACTTGTCAATTATTTCTACTACCATATGTCACTTATTTCTATTACTATGAGTTAATTTATCTTGCCATTTGGCATTTTTCCTAGTCCAAAAATTTTCATAATTTTAAAAATCTTCCAAATTTATCAAATAAATTTTAAATCACCAATTATAATTCATCAACATATTTTCAAGACATAAAATTCACAATTCACATAATAATCATTAAAAGATCATTCATATCCCAGAAAATGTCAAATGAGTCTATATACAATATTTGTGATGTGTATAAAAATCAATATTCACGTGTATGTATGCTTATGCTAGTGATATGCATGTAATGCAATGCACCTTACGTATTCTCTAAGCTATTTCTCACGTAGCATGGTTTAGGATCCTATGTCTTGACCCTTAGTATGGAAACGAGATATTACAATTCTCTCCCTTTAATAAATTTCATCCTCGAAATTCTTACCTAGTTGTTCAAATAAGAAGGAGTATTGTCCCTTCATGTTCTCCTCCGTTTCTCATGTAGCTTCTTCACTCAAATGATTTCTCCAGATCTCTGACACATTTCTCGGAGTTTCCCATTTCATCATTGCTTCTACTTTCTTTGGGTCCACCTGTATGCCTTGTCCAGTTACTATATAACCCAAGAACACTACTTGATCAAGCCAAAATTCACACTTATTAGATTTGGCATACAATTGCTTTTCTCTCATTATCTGTAGAACTAACCTTAAATGTTCAGCATGTTCCTCTCTACTCTTTGAATAAACCAAAATATCATCGATAAACACAATCACGAAATGATCTAAATAAGGATGGAATACCTTATTCATCAAAGCCATAATAGCAACTAGGGCGTTGTTAACCCAAACGGCATCACTAAAAACTCAAAATGCCCATATTTGGTTCTAAATGCACTCGTCGATACATAAGCCTCTGTTATCTTCAACTAATAGTACCCTGATCTCAAATCTAGTTTGGTGAATACCTGAGCTCCCTGCAACTAATCAAGTAAGTCATCAATCCTCGGTAACGGATACTTGTTCTTCACTGCCACCCGATTCAGTTACCTATAATCGATACACAATCTCAGAGTTCCAACTTTTTTCTTTACAAATAAGACTGGAGCTCCCCAAAGTGACACGCTGGGTCTGATGAAACCTTTATCAAATAACTCTTGTAACTGAGCCTTAAGTTCCTTAAGTTCCACAGGTGACATCCTATACAGAGGAATAGATATACGAGCAATACCTAGAACTTGGTCAATAACGAACTTCGTCTCCCTATCTGGGGGTAAACTAGATAACTCAATAGGAAACACATCTAGGAAATCCCTAACAACAAGAATATCCTGTACTGTCTACTCAGTATGGGTATCAACTACATTTGCCAGATAAGCTTCACATCTACCTCGGATCAATCTCAAAGCACTTATCGATGGAATCAATCTAGCTGGCACTGTTTGACTAATACATTGACATATCACTTTCAGCTGATTAGGAGATTCTAATATCACTTCCTTAGTATAGCAATTCATTACAGCCTTATGAGCAGTGAGCCAATCCATATCTAAAATTAGGTCTATCTCACTTAACTGCAATATAATCATATCAGCTTCTACTCTGCCTGATCTACTTGAATCATACACCTTTTGCGTACTTCTCCCATCACTGTAGTACTACCAATTAGTGTACTTACTCCTAATTCAAATTTTAACATTTCTCTATCACAATGCAATCTAGATGCTAGATGCGATGCGATAAAAGAATACGTAGATCCTGGATCTAGCAATACAAAAGCTTCAAAATTAAAGATATGTAACACACCTATAACGACATCTGGGGAGTTCTGAGCCTCCTGTCTGGTAATCATATAGACTCTGGCCTGAGATTGTGGTTGATTACTCCGCACCTCAATCCTGATAGTAGGACTTGCTGAACTCACTTTGCCTCTCTGTCCAGATCCATTTGCTCTGCTCTACTGGACAGTTGTCTCAGTTATCGCTCCTCCTCTCACTCCATACTGTGCTTCGTAAATTACAGGACAATCTCTGATATGATGCTCGAAGGAGCCACATCGAAGGCAAGCTCCTGATAATGTCCAGCATTCCGCACTATGCTTCTTCCCACAGTGGTCATAGCTAGGCATTTGTCCCGATACTGTACCTCTTCCACTACTAGATTGCACAAAACTACCTCTCTGTTTGAACCCCAACTGTCTCGATATAGTTGGTGGTCAGAACAATATAGTCAAACTAGAATTTTCTGACCACCAACTGCTTAAATTGACTTGAAACAGTCTTCCACCACTGGTGTGCTGGACTTTACAGTAATGAAACTGTGTAGTCAAACTTCTCATCAGACTCGTAGTCCATCTGATGGAATATTCTCTTAGTTCTTTCTAACCATCCTTCAGCCTCAGTAGGGTCTGTAATTCTGTAGAATTCCATAGCCCCCTACTTTCTTAGTTTATCGTACTTGCTTTCCTTTCTCTCAGGAATTCTCAGAAGCATTTGATTAGGTCGAGGTACAGAAGATTCTCTACTAGCTCCTACAGACTCTAGGTCTGCTGATTGTCCAACTTGATCACCTATGGTGGATGACCTATAATAGACAATGATAGCGATTACTATCCGAGTTTCTCACTATATATTATATCTATATGCTTATATTTGTCCCTATGGATGCCAAATCATGCTATGATACTAAAACCTTATAACACCTCACTTCCACGAGGTACATACCTGAACCTCCATCGGAAATTTCGGCATATGCCATATGAAAACGACACATTAGATCAGTCACATTCACTATATGGCATCATACAGAATAACACAATATCTAAAAGATCAATTTCTTCATTTCATTAATAACACATAGTTTACAATGTAGCTTGTCACTATATAATTCACATATATATAGTATCAAAAATACATAAGAGTATACTGCTCTTACAACGTGTTTTACATGACATGAGAATGTACAAAAGATTCTAACTAAACTCCAAAATCTCAGCTGACCGACCTTTGATCCATTTCTTGAGTCCAAAAATGCAAGAACTATACTTCTTATAGAATGTCTTAATAGCTAAGTCTCCTCTCTCGTACCTAAAAAGTCAAGTTGTAATTTTGATGAGTTTTGCGAACTCAGTGGGCGAACCATCATTGATGTGCTCACTCATATCAAAACACATAGACAATTCACATTTCAAATTTCAAAGAAAGTTTACATAATCACATATTGCAAATTATTTCACAATTCCATTTCTGTGCAGTTCAGACAATTCATTTCCAATCTTTAATTTAATCCATATTAAATTTTATATGAAATGTACATGTGACTCACTTTCAATTATTACTTTGTTATGACTGAGTGTCTTTGTAACTGTCCCATATCTGTTATGGATACCGGGGTCATTGATAACTGTCCCATATCTGTTGTGGATATCGAGCTCATTTTACATATTGAGCTTGTGGCTCTTATACACATTCTAAGCTTTAAGCTCTTTTTCGTTGGCTACTCTAGTCATAACTACCTTTATCTGATCATGCATATCATGTAATGAAATGCATCAAATCACATATATACAATCAATCACTTTCATTCAGTTTACACATTCATCTTTTTTACTTTTTCATCAGACATAAGTTCATCATTCAACATATTTGTTAAGAACACTTATTTCTTTCAAATTCACATACAATCATAGCACTTCCAATACATTCCTAATTATCAAACTCCTCGGACTATCAATGTCCGAAATTATCACATACATATGAGCATCAGTTCAATAATTAGAATTTAAGCAATTACAATCAAGTCTAGTAAGAACATCTAGGTTACTCACAGTACGCTCCAGATAGCTATTGCCTTGACGTCCCAGCAATGTCTAGATGCTGTCGTTTTATTTTCTCTTTTATAATATGCAATACACACATATATACACATTATTAAATTTCTCAATCATATAAGTATTCAATCATACACATATTTATATGTGTTATGTACAGTGCATGTTCAATGACAATCCCGAGTATGTATCCTTAATCATAAGTCTTAATCATTCAACCTTTATCACTTAGATATGTCTAGTTTACACTTAGGTTTATACCTCAATTAACTAAAATTAAAAATAACAATCACTTTATCAACTAATCAAATATCAACTAGGTTCATTTCAAACCTCATTTAAGCCTAAATGCATTATAAGAAAGTATCTTATCATTAGTTATTTCAAACATCACTTAAAAGACAACATTTCACTTAATATGCTAGCGTACAATCATGGGGACTATGCCATGATCGTGCTCTGCCTTTTCTTCCCTCATTTTCCACTAATTCCACAAACATAGAAGCATCATTTACTCTTTAAGTTTTCCAGAATTCATACTCTTTTATGCAACCTTATTTCATGCTAATCTAACTACTATATTAGTTACATTAAAACTCATAGAACTCTATTCAGTTGATCCATTTACCATTCATTTAATCCTACCATACATGCATTCCTAACTTTTCCAGATTTTACTCTTTCATAATACATCAAATAAATCATCTCCATAGTTCATCATTTAGACTTCATATCCTCATCATGTTTTTACCTCAATTTCAACCCTAAAACATCCATGAAAGAATCTATAAATCATTGTTTATCAATCATACAAAAAACAAAACAAAACATATCATCATCATTCTTTATCATTCACTATCATCTTATTTCTTGTCATTTCAAGAACACTATAGTTGCCTTTTATTTTAACTTCAAAGCTCAATCTAATTCATCACATAACAACCTATAATCATGATTTTCATATTCTCAAAAACAAACTTTCATACACCATTTTCATGATCATTTAATCTCAAAAAAAATCACCATACATGTTTCATTTAACAAAGCCATGAAGATCCATAGTAATACACTTACTTGTTTAACCCAAACTTTGAAGATCACATAACCCTGGCTTTCTCTACTTACACAATCATCAACTTTTTAAGAAGGAATAGGTTGGGTCTTTTATACAAGATGATGAAGAAAACATCTTGGAGGGGTTAGTAAAAGATGATAGCAAAACTCAACGTGATGAGGGTGTTGGTAGAAGAGAGTGTCGTGAAGAAAAAGAGAAGAGAACGAAAATGGAGAGAAGAGCAAATAACAAGAGTGAAAGATAAATGAGATTGTCTTACCAAGAAGAAAGTATTGTGGGATAGATGTGTGGCACTTGCCACATGTCACCTTAATGTGATCTCCACTTGACTCTTTTAATAATTAGGCCATTTATCTCTAAATTTCCAATCCATTTGTCACCTAATTTTCTATAACACTTGTCATTAAATCCTAATGTCACTTGTCAATTATTTCTACTACCATTTTTCACTTATTTTTATTATTATGAGTTAATTTTTATTGCCATTTGGCATTTTTCCTAATCCAAAAATTCTCATAATTTCAGAAATCGCCCAAATTTAACAAATAAATTTTAAATCACCAATTGTAATTCATCAACATATTTTCAAGAGATAAAATTCACAATTCTCATAATAATCATTTAAAGATCATTCATACCCAGGAAAATGTCAAATGAGTGCATATACAGTATTTACAATGTGTATAAAAATCAATATTCACTTGTGTGTATGCTTATGCTAGTGATATGCATGTAATGCAATGCACCTCACATATTCTCTATGCTATTTCTCACATATCATGGTTTAGGATCCTATGTCCTGACCCTTAGTATGAAAACGGGGTATTACATACTTAGTTTAGAGGGCTCCTCTTAATTTAGTAGGCTCATTCTAGTTTAGAAGGCCCCTCTTATTTTAGAAGGCTCCTCTCAATTTTATAGAGTAGGATACATGCGTCCTAAGAAGGAAGTTACGTCATGGCGTTGTTTTAGCTTATAAAACACGTGCGCACCACCTTGATAGCTTTCCATATGTGAATGACAGAAGATACACAGATCATCACACTTCTTTTGTTAGCCTATACGATTGCTAATCTTCACACGAAGTCAACGCCCTATAATCATTTAGCAGACTTCTTTCTCATCATTGTCTTTCTTAGAAGTGTCGTTCTTTCCTCTTTGCACCCTAACTCTCTGGTTCCTCTCAAATTTCCTGAACCTCACCAAGCTTACTTATAATGGCATGAACAAAATCAAAGGGACAGAAGAAAACCTTGAATTCCTCTTCTAGACATGGCGAAACTCTCTGCCATGAACAAACTCTGGTTTCTAAGTCTTCTTCTCTGTCACCAATGGTAGGATCGTTAAACACTCATCCTAAACTTGTTTCTATTTTCTCTAAGCCCCAAGTTTTAGAAAAACCAATTCAAGAGACTCCAGAGGAGAGAAAAAGACAGATTTTAGCTATGTTATCCTTATAATCAAACTCTGATTCATCCTCTGAGCACAAACAACAATATGTCTCTAGCTCTAGTGAAGAAGAAGAAGAAGAAAAGGAAGAAGAGAAAGTAGAAGATGAAAAGGAAGAAAAAGAAAAAGAAGAAAAATCTTCGAGTGAGGGGTAGCCAATAAGAAAAGTAAGGTTCCACTCTTCTTCATTCTCACTACCCACTCTTACTCTACCTATCCTCTCTTCCAAAACTTACGCACCACCTTTCACTACTCCTCAACCCAGTTCTAAGGATAAGAAAGTGCCTAAAGTGCACTAGATTGTAAATGATGATGGTTTAAATGAAGAACCGGCTCCGTTAATAAGATAACCATAAACTAGAGCAAGTGTTGCAAAACAAGCTAAAAAAATTGATGAACAAGAAGGAACCCCTGACATTGAAAAGAAAGAAGAAGAAGAATCTCAAAAAGAAAAAGAAAAGAAATAAGAAAAGGCAAAGCACCTATAGTCGAAGAAAAGAATGAGGAATCCACTGTTAGGGATGAGCCACGTTATAAAGAAGCTCTGTTTGAAGAAAAAAGGTCAAAACAAAAGAAACAAAAGCAAACAGAGTTTTCAGCACTGGTTAAGTTGTTCTAGTCAATAGAAGCTGAAGCTCGGTATAAAATGCACTACAAAAAGAGAAAGATGGTTGATGGATGCATTTTGCCTCCTAGCCTATTTGATGATATCGGTATTCCCATCTCTCTTTATTTTCTTATTGTTGGTTGGGAAAAATTTTTGAATTTGGACGAAACAATGTGTGATAAATTGGTTAGATGTTTTTACACACACATGAGAAAAGAAGAAATTGATAGGAAGATGGCAATCATCTCGTAGGCACGTGAGTGTGTGATCTTGATTACGGAGGAAATCTTGGGGACCATTAGTGTAATTCCCATAGGTAAGACTGAGCTCCCCTGTCATAAGTGGGATATTGTTGACCTTGATCTGGGAGAGGTTGTGGACTTTATATGTTTACACACTGAGAATACCCATGAAGGGAAACTCTGGTGTAGACACTTGGACCTACAACTAAGATGCCTCGCATCCATATCGGCTACTTCAATTTTTCCAAGGACTAGCTCAGTAGAAAGATGCAGTCTCTTAGATATGTATGTGGTCTACAATCTTGTAAAGGGCAATAAAATGAACCTTCCAGTAATGATTCTGAAGTTTATGGTGGATAAGGGAAGTCACAAGAATACCACTGGTGGTTTACTGCATGGGATGTTGTTGACCAAGATTTTTACTTATTTTGGAGTGCCTTTTGACAATCTAAATTGGTATGAACCTGCAAAGTTCCACTCTTCAATTCCCTACCAATTCGGTTACAAGTTAAAGGATAATATATGGATTGAGAAGAAATCGGAAAGAGTAGCAGACCTCTTGGGTCCTATCCTACAAAAGTCAACCCCTGTCACACTCCAGAGCACGAATGACTTGATTTTTCACCAACTGAGGAACATTTTCTCTAATCAGGATCAAATGCACAAACAAATTGATAGCCTATAAAACCAAATCCTGGACATGCAAATCCTTCTTTAAAAAATTCTTTATTCTCTTAACTAATTTTGTTACTATTTTTACTTGAATTTTTCTTACATACTCGTGATATTTCTTAATGCTTAATTTTATTTCCTCCTTTTTTTATAATGACAAAGGGGAAGAATAGTTAATGATATACTTTGCATCTATGATATATGTTCAATATTCCCTTAATGATATATTTGTTTTTGATGATATATATATGTGATATATTCTGTTAATTATTGCTGAAATTTTGTTAAACTTGTGAAATTTAATTTTGTGATACATAAACGATAGACTCTTTTTTTTTAAAGTCACGATCCTTCTAATTATGACTGTGAGTAAGAACATATAAAGTTTATAGGTATCTTTCAAAATCCTTTATTATAATTTGAATTTTGAAAATATATCTATTATTGCTTGTCATCATCAAAATGGGGAACATTGTCAGCCCAAAGTTTATTTTTAACAATTTTGATGATAACTTTATAATATTTTAAAATTCAAATTGGATTTATTTCCTTGTGTAGGCAACGATATAATTCTTAAAAGGGAATAAAATTATAGGATAATTGCTTCATTTCTTGCAAGAATCTTTTTTATGAACAAACTTAATTAGAAATTGTTCTATAACATCCAGAAGGATCTTACTAATTCGAATAATTAGTTTCGAAAGTTTTGAAAGAACTTTTTTCTTAACGTCTGAATATCAAAGATTTTAGTAGAGATGATATCGAAGATTCGTTAGATACAAAGTCAACTCAGAATAGAAATGAAGCAACTACTAATTAGAGAAATTGTCTACTAAAAGGAAGAGCCACTGTATTTGTTAATAAGAAGATTTTTGAAATACTTCAGGAGCATCAACATTCTTCAAAGTTATATCAAACTTCTTGTGCCTTAGAAAGTGAAAACACTCTATCGAGAGAGACATTGTTATTCTTTGGGAGCATACATTGAGCTTACTTTATATTTATTTTTGAGAGCTTGTAGAAGCTTGTTAAACAATTTGAGTGTAAAACTTGGAGAATCTTGAAAAATATGTACCTGTGGCTTGAAGAGGCTTGTAAATTTTAATACTTAGATTTTTATAGCAAAATACTCAAGTTAGATATTTGGGGACTGGACATAGGCTTCGTTATTAGCCGAACTAGCTAGTATAAATCGACTATATCATTCTTTCTCTCTTCCTAATTTTTAAATTTTCACATTATAATTTTGTTTTCAAGAGACTCCTTCGATTTTACAATAGACTCCTTTTGTTTTTATATCGTAAGAGGTCCCTTTCTTTTAAAGCGCTAGCAAGCTCCTATCACTTAACATGCTCCTTTCTTTTTAAGTGCTAACAGGTTCCTATCAATTAACAGGCTCCTTTTCTTTTGGATGCTAACATACTCCTTTCGTTTTTAAACAATTAATAGGATTTTTTCGTTTTCAATATTAACAAGATCTTTTCGAAATTTGATAGAACCCATCTATTTATAGATTTATTTTGTCTACCAAGATATTATCGTTTGAAAGTACCTTGCAATTTTTTTTTACACACAACCAATCCTTGCATCTGTTGCTTTATCACACTTGTGATCAAAACAATAGCAAGTAGTTTCTTTACAGAATCCTTCAAGTTTCAATCCAGGTATACTAGCAATGACAGATCCAGGAGCAGAGAAATACATGTGCATTTTCCAACTATACACAGAACAGTAGCAAATCAATAAAGAACTATTGTGCATGTTATTTATGTGTAACCGATCCTGTCTTTGGGGACACGAGGTTACCGAATACCGAGTTCCAGCTATGGCAAACGTTGTCGTTGGTTAAGTTCATGTTTGTTTGTTCTTTTTTCCCACTTTAGGACAGTCCAAAGATCATAATAGCCTTTTAGCTCTTGAACATCCATAATGGCACGTGGATTACTCCTATAGATTTTTAAGGGATAAAGACGATGGAAGTGTGAAATAGATCCTAGATTCATCTTCGAAGCTTCCTATTTATATTTTTTAATGATTATAGTGTTGGACACTTCACAGCTTAGATGGGAACGCTCGAGAGCTTGATTGGAAAAACGTAATGAAGTTGCCATATTTCCTCCACCTGCAACACAAAGTTGTGACTTTTGTGCTTCGGCCATAATTATCGACAACGGAACTCCGATCTTGTCATTTTCTTTCTTGGTTAAAAATGACGACTTGCTGTTGAAAGAAGTAAACAATCGTGTAGGTCCGTCCATACAGTTGGCAGCAGACGTTTTAGACAAAAGGGTTTCTATTAAAGTTATTAAAATCAATGCTTATGATTTAATGTCTCATGAATTAAACTCCTTGTAACATCCAAAAGACGTAGTTTTGCAAAAATCTGATTTTGCCGCCGCAGTTGCTTTGAACTGTTTCTGGCTTGATATAAAATAACAGTAATTGTCAACTTTTTAGAAAAACGCAAATAAAAAATACCTAATTTAACCATTTTTACCGAAAAATAATAGTTTTATTAGACAAGGTTTTGCAAAGTTGATATTATCCACTCCTTAATACCATCCACTCGTTCTCACATTTCATGAAAGTATTTCACTCTCAATAATACGATCACTTCATGCTAATTTCAAGAGAGAATTTTCACAATACTATTTAATAATAAGGATGATAATTGAACAACTCAAGTGATTAAAACCATAAAGACATAAAAAATAGCAACACTTGAGATAGAAAACAATCCCTTAAATATGCAGCTTCACCAACAAAAGTATGGAAAGTTGTGCACCAAAAAATCTGTTGTGAACTTTTGATATTGTCGCTCAATCATCCCATGCATAAAAGCTACAAAAATTCAACAAACGAATAAACGTTTTATTACCGAAATGTCATAAACAAAGGAGCTTCAACCAAACAAAAACTGTTGGACATTTTCACACACAAAAAACACTAATTAGACAGCCCAGAAAAATCATAAGGCAAAACGCAGCTGTCCAATTTAGACATGATCCCTAAAAATTCATATGCCAAAAATATCTTAAAGTTCCCAAAAATATAGTTGTCAAGTTACCATGTACTAGTCTTTTTTTTCCACACAAAACTTCTTCTCAATAGTCCAGAAATTTACTTTATTGCACATGAAATGCAACTATCAAAGATAGTCCTAAAATCATCAAAAATCTACACATTATCTTCTTCAAGATACGGTGACTTTATCCTAATTAAATCCTATTTTCTCTAAGATTTTATCCCAAATAAATCATATCTTCAAGAATCTCACACAAGATAGATTACTTATCATAATAATATTCTTCAAATAACCGATGTTCAATTACAAATAATACTCAAAATTAATTAATAAAATATTTTAACATATATCTTAATACCGTTCTGTAACTTAAGCATGTGTTAAGAAGGGAGTTGTAATGAGAGGTAAAAGCCTGCGGACGAGGCCATGTAACATTATTGAATTTTGATACATCACAGAGATTTAGAGTAATAAGTCCAAAATTGCATTCATCTACCACCTGAAAGTAGGGACTCTGCAATTGAAGTCGTATACGAGAATGCTTTATCCATAGACGACGGATAGGACAAGGCAAGATCAGAGAAACCTTCACGATTTCCAAATGATAGGCCACTTGGAGAAATGCAAAGAGATGAAAGCTCAGGCAAAGGAACATCACCCTCCAACAACTGAACCACTTGGCGCATACTTGGCCTAGCTGCAGGCTCTGAATGTGAGCACAGTAGACCAAGTTTCAACACCAGTTCCAATTCTTTTTCTACATATTCTGTACCAAAAGTTGGATCCCTGGCTTCAAGAATTGCACCTCTGAACCAGTGAGCAAACACCCAATCAACCAGAATTGTTTCCTGGTTTGGTTCTATGGGCCTTCTACCACAAGCAGCCTCAAGAAGAAACGCTCCAAATGCAAACACATCAGTGCTTTTTGTGGCCTTTCCGGTTCGAGCATGTTCTGGTGCGAGATACCCCAAAGTTCCAACAACATGAGTTGTTTGTGGATCAGTTCCATGGTCATATAACCTTGCCAGACCAAAATCTCCCAACCTTGCATTCAATTCTCCATCTATCAAGACATTGCTGGCCTTGACATCTCTGTGGATCACAACTTGTTCCCATTCTTCATGCAGATAGAACAAACCTGAAGCTACTCCTTTGATGACCCTAAGCCTTTGGCTCCAAGTCAATGTGGCCTTAGGTTGATCATAGAGATACTTGTCAAGACTTCCATTGGGCATGTAATCGTACACCAAAAGTAGCTCTCCTTTCCGTCGACAATAACC
>JANQBM010000004.1:32200865-32220147 GCA_025594535.1 Erythroxylum domingense
GTCATTTTAATGTCGGAGTCACTTATTTTGCAACACCTCCTATAGGGTGCCACCTGATCCTTTTAGAGGATTTATCGAGAACCTGTCTTTCCCGACGTACTGTGTAATTTTGAATCTTTTCCCTTAAAAAAAAAACAGAAATTTGTGGTTTGTGGACCGTTAGGCCTGAGGTTGTTTTCACACCAAAATCTCGTTTGTTTTATAACTTTCTGACTTACGTTGTCCCACTTCTGACACACTTAGAACCCTATTTTCCTTCCAGGATTGACTGGATCGAGATTGGCATTTTTTGTCCCACCAAGTCAACAAGTTACACGATTTAAATACGATCGAATCGAGTAAAATAAGAAATTATTTAATGAACTTAAATAAAAAAATTTGAGGCAAATTTGCAGTAATTTAATAAAACTTAATTTTTTTATAAAATTTTATGACAAATAATTATGATTAATTGGATTTTTATTTTTGAGGCCCAACACATCATTATTTATTTTGTCCTAAACTTCTCAATTTTTTTAAAAATACATTCTAAATCTTTTAAAAGTTTCAATTAAATTTTCTAATTTTAGAATAAGAATATACTTAAATATCAAATGTTAGACATTACCAAGTTTGATTATAAGGATTTAATGAAAATCTAATGATTAGTTCAGTATTTAAGTTCTTATTTTGTGAAGGTTTAGAACTGAACTATAAGTTTTAAAAGGATTAGAATTTAATTATCAAAAATTAAAAGACAAATTATCAAATTGATCATCATCCCATTCTTTTACATATTTCATATTTAGGGAGACTAATGGCGTCAAGAGTCTGAAATATTTTACTAAATATTATTGTTGCAAAGGTTGAGTCTGAAATGTATCGTTTAGTCTATAAAACTTGAGAGTATGCGAGTTTAGAGAATAGTCCAATGGGCCAATTCCAAGGTTAACTAGACCAGAGTAAAATTCCTGAAGCACTGAAACCCAGATCAAATCCTGAATCGGGGAAGTTAAGGTCCAATATTTGGCCCCAAGGTTCTTCAGGAACCAGAAAATGTCAGTATCAGAGTCTCACGTGTCAGCACTTGGTTCCTGGATGGAAGATTTATGCTTCCAATTGGAACTTCATCAAGGCCGGCAATGGAAAGCCACAGGGTGTGTATCCAATGTTTTTGCTTGTCTTTTGTCACACAAGTACCCAATTCAGAAGTCAAAAAGTCTTTCACCTATAAATTCTAAGATTGGTAATGGAGAGTCTCAATACATATATTCACCTGCTATTTGTTTCACAGTTGAAGCACAGATTAGGAAACTGATATCGAGCTATGGCAGGGAACAATCAGAACACAAACCCTCTCCAACCTCTACCTACTGGATCCACACCAACCCTGCCAAGTAAGTTCTTACATTAACTTTTTCAGTGATTTACAGGGTCTATAGGAACTTGGGTATTGAGAATTTGTGAAACAATCATGATTTTATGGGTTTCCGTTTGGATCAAATCCAGGACCAAGAGCTACATGGCCTGATCTTGTGGGTGTAACTGTAGACGAAGCGGATAGAAAGATAAAGGAAGACATGCCAGGAGCTCAAATTCAGGTAGTTCCTCCTAATTGTTTTGTCACTATGGACTTCAGGACCAGCAGGGTCAGATTATATGTTGATGCAGCAGGAAAAGTTGCAAGAGCCCCTACGATTGGCTAATGCCCTCTCCATTTGGGAGGTTAAAAGCTATGCTCCATCTATATTAG
Source organism: Erythroxylum domingense (assembly GCA_025594535.1). NCBI lineage: Eukaryota > Viridiplantae > Streptophyta > Magnoliopsida > Malpighiales > Erythroxylaceae > Erythroxylum > Erythroxylum domingense. The sequence continues at coordinate 32,202,598 of JANQBM010000004.1, forward strand.
TTCTGTATTATTGCTTTAACGAGTGGTTATGGTGTCTCCTGAGTCCTATCTTTTGTCTACATATCCTATTTTATGTACCAATTTGAATACAGAACATCCCCTTTGCTTTACAGTAGTGTGCCCGCAAAATGTTACTTGTATTGTAACCATAACAAATTTGTGTTGTTTAGTATGATTGTGGGATGGGCAGGACCCATAAACAAATGCTTGTCTGACTCATACTCTACAGTGTAGACATTGTTTCATACCCTCCACAAGTACTACTCATAAATGAATTATCATTTCTGGTTGGAAATGGCCGAAAGCACACTGCACACACATGGGCAAAGGCACTTTCTGAGTGGTCACTTGTACAAAAGTATGAAGTTAATGATACTTTAGAATATCAGAATCCAACTTTGGCTCAAATCTCGGTGGATCTGAAATTTTGAATAATAGGATATAGAATATACAATTTGGTTTCAATTTCATTGATTAATCTCATTAGGAGTGATGTTACATGGAAAACATAAATTTCCAATACTCCTCCTTTTGATGTTTACATGGAACATAACTCGTACAAGTGTTCGACGAAAAGTCAGATTGGTGCATCTCAGTACTGACATAGGACTGTTTGTGAATGTTTTGAGGCGAAAATAAAAACACTGGCAAACATTTCTTCCTTAGAATTAAACAAATAGGAGCAATCAATCATATGTCTTTACACTTTATGGGAACATTCAGAACACTGGAGATTTAAATTTCTACTTCTCCGAGGAAAAGGCAAAACAGAAGATCTTTTAAACACTAGCTATCTGGTTTCTCCTCTACCTTGGAGCTGTGAAACAGAAGTAGAAAGAGAAGCGAAACTAGTCCCACCATACCCGTTTTCCATGGAAGAGTAGGAACTCATTTTGTCAAACGAAGATGATGCTAAAGAGTGCACATAGTCATCAAATCCCTCTGCAATACCATTAAGTCCATTGTGCAAACCATCAGGAGCCCTCAGGATTTCAGGCAATCCAACTTCTCCATCCAGATACCTCACCACTTGCCTCATGCTAGGCCGTCCCATTGGAGCAGAATTTGAGCACATAATTCCCAGTTTCAGAACCATCATAACCTCTTTCTCACAATACTGTCCATTCAGTCGATGGTCCACAACATCAAGGATTCTTCCTTCAACAAACCTGCTCCAAACCCAATCCACAAGGACAATCTCTTCAGGTGCTGTCTTCGGCTCGATTGGCCTGCGACCACAGGTAACCTCTAACAGAAGTGCACCAAATGCATACACATCTGTGCTCTCTGTGGCCTTTCCTGTTCTTGGTAGCTCTGGAGCTAAGTACCCGAATGTGCCCACGACCCGAGTAGTGTTCGGGTTCGATCCGTGTTCATACAATCTTGCAAGACCAAAATCACCAAGTCGACCATTTAACTCACCGTCCAGTAGTACATTACTGGCCTTCACATCCCTGTGAATCACCACTTTCTCGTAGCCCTCGTGGAGATACAGAAGGCCAGAGGCAACATCTTTTATTATCCTAAACCTTTGTTCCCAACTCAGGACCATTTTGGGCTCATCAAATAAGAACTTATCTAAGCTGCCATTGGCCATAAAATCATAGACAAGAAGGAGATCATCTTTCCGACGACACCAACCCAGTAACTGAACCAAATTCCGGTGACGAAGCCGTCCCATGCTAGCAATTTCCGATACAAATTCTCGCAGCCCTTGTCTGGAGTCGTTTGAAATTCGCTTAACAGCTACTTGGATCTTTGAATCCAGCAACGTACCTTTGTAAACCTGGCCAAAACCACCATGACCAAGGAGCTCTTTTTCACTGAAACTCTTTGTTGCTTTTTTGAGCTCTTGATAGGAATATCGATGTGGCCCAATTTCAAGCTCCCAATCTTCTATTATATCAGCATTCTTGATCTTTCTAACAAAGTAAAACATGCCCAAAAATACTGCAATAATTGCAAGAACAGCTGACGCAACTGAAACACCTATAGTCATACCTAAATGCTTGTGTTTTGATCCAGGAAGCGAAGGCAAAGAAGAAAGATCCAAACTTTGTGTTTGCCCATTAATCTTGAAACTCCATCCAAGAATATAGTGAGAGCTAGCAAGCAAACCCGTTGAAGAAGAGAATCCCACGTACATATACTCTTGGAATATTGTTGACAGATCTACAGGAAAAGACAAAATTGGCAAGACGGGTTTTTTCGAAGCAGGGGATATAGTAACATTCAGAACGTTTTGAACAGAATCATAATCGATCCATGCCATGACTGCATTTCCACTCTTCAGATTTAGATCTTGCTTCGTGGAATCTTCAGTGTAATAAGCTGCAACAGCAGAGTCATTGGACGTCATGCTGTTAATATCTATACCAACATGGTTGTCGTTGATGTCTCCGAACTCGAAATCTTGGACAGTGTCGAACTCAACTGCAAAAAGGTGGTTTGTGAAGTTTCCTTCATCCGTTGCGTTGAGAAGACCTAAGTACTGACTTGGAAGAGCTTTTAGATCCTTTGAAGTTGATATTGTGAAAGCGAGGCCATGACCACCTAGTTTTGGATACTCGGGGACTATAGCAAAAGCAAAAGAGGTTGAGAAAGAGAAGACCTTTCCATTAGTTTTGTTCTTGAACAGGAAAGGGGAGGCATAAAAGGAATGACCAATTAATCTACTAGTCTCATTGGTTAAGCGAAGGATGCCACTTTTTTCAATCTCTGCAACTCCGGTTAAGCTTATGTTGGTGCCCACATCTTTGAATCCGGCATAGGAAAGTTGGTTGATTTGGCTTGACACGGGGACTAAGAGAAAGGTGAAAAAAAGGCAGAAGTTGAGGAGATAGGCCATGTTAAGAGAAAGATCACAAACTTGCATGGAGACCAAATGGGATATTGATACTTCAAGAGGTTGGGGGAGAGGAACAGAATGTTGTTGGTAACTTTTCAGGGACTGATAAGCAAGACAGGTCCCTGTCGTGGAAAGGGAGAAGTAGAAGATCAAAGGTGGCTGAGTGAAGGCAAGAGGGTCTGTGGGTGACTTTCAGACCCGCAACATAAACATAAGTTGTCACATGGGCAGATGAGCTAACAGATAAAACGAGCAGCATGGTTAAGCCATGGATCTATTTGTAAAAATTTCGGAAACAGCCCTGTAATTAGGAAAGCTATATATTACTAAATTTTCTCATATTTTACATATTAGGGAAATTTGTATTACGTATTATGTTTATTCATAAAAATTATATAAAAAGTTAAATAAACCTTTAATATGCGATAACTACGGAAAGTTATTTATATTATACAATTTAATAAGTGTTTTATTAAGTTTGAATATGTTATAAATTAATTATCAGTATTTAATAATAATAAAATTTGATATATTAATATTCAAGTGTTAAATTTTTATTCCATCAAAATTTTAAAAAAATTAAAGCTTTATTCGTTACTTTTGCTTAATGTATGAAGTTAATTCTTATTATTTAAACTAACAAGGAAAGTAGATATTGTAATTTCGGGAGATGTACTGAAATTTATAATTTTTATTTAATTTAAATATATTATTTAATTTTAAATTATTAATTATTGAAACAAACACTCGTGGTTTTTAAAGCAGGATGAAAGGAAGAAACTAGCAGTCGTTGGTTTACAGAACAGAAGCATCGCAGAAGGGACAGGAGTCAGGAGCTTTGAGGGGCAAACATTGGTTTTGTAAATGGAAAGTTCAAAATTCGCTGAACTAAGTGATAAACTCACGAATAGGTCAGAATAAGACTAAGAGGCTACAATATTAGCCCACCATTGGCTGCTAAGTGCTAACCTGTGGAAGCAGCACTTCCACCATCTGGTGTTACAAATGGACCAGTCTTGCCCGGTAGCTTTTAATTCATCTGTTGCTGAAACAGTTGCTTGGAGTTGCTGTTGTTTGACCTCTTTCCCTAGTTTCTTGAAATGAGATTTATGTATTTACCTTAATTCACTATCATTTTGTTGTAGTTCTATTACCAAGTGGTATTAGAGCTCAACACGTTACTCTTGAGTTGTCCTTACCAAATAGGCTATTCATTTGGCTGACAGCTCAGAGAACATTACTAGCTGGTAAATTGATAATAGTTCCTGTAACTAGAGTATTCCAATTACGAGCTGAAAACTTGTACAATCACTTGTTCTTCATTATACAACAAAAAGGACACTTACTGAACTATAAGTATATATATATCACCAATATTCAAGGTATCATATTGACATAACTAAAATCCAGGGAGAGTCCTATAACTGATAGACGCAGCTCCCATCGTCGCTCCTGGCAGTTGGATCGAAGTTTTGAGCTGATGGATCAGTACAACCTTCCGGAACAGGAAACTTAATCTGTTGGGCTGCTTTGCCTGCAACCAAAAGTTAATTATCAAAACAATAGTCACTTCTCAAAACTTAAAAGTATTTGGCATAGAGTTTCAAGAGGCTAACCATAGAAAGATCCATTCTTGATGGCATCATCATTTGCATCTCCAAGAGCTGCCTCTTTCAAGTACTTATCTGCCAATTGAACTCTCTTCACGTTCTCCTGCTCGTGGACAAGCATGTTACCGTACTCGAGAAGCTTCGACAGAGACATCTTTGGCTGCTCAAATGTTGGTGGTCCCTCCTTTGAGTTCACAAGCTTCTTCCCTACATTTTCGACACCCACACTTGAAACCCACTTCCTCACCTCATCATCATAAACTCTCGCCCTCAAGGCACCAAAGAAATCTGCATACAGTCACATTCCTTCTCTTAGCATAGATCCTAATCCGGTATCGATCATCATCAGATTCAAAAATTTCCATATCGTAACTACTATTGGATTGCTAAGCTAGTAAGTTTTAGTACCCAAAAAGTCCGTTGCGTTATGCATAAGCTTACCAATAGACTGCCCAGGGAAAGTGTCAACAATCTTGACTATGTCCTCCTTGGGAACATTATCAGTTCTGAAGATCCCGGTGCACACACCGATCGTATCTTCTCTGGTAGGAGCCCAGTAGAACTTCTCCATACGGCCGTCGCGGATTAGAGGGGCATACAATGTTGAGAAATCGTTGCCAGTGACTATGATAGGAACACGGGGGTTCTCCTCCTTGTTGTACATACCAGGGAGTTGGACATTGGTGGGGTTATCAGCAATGTTCATGAGGGTAGCATTCACCATTTGGTTGTTGACAGTATATTGGGTAGTTCCACCAAGCCTACCAGCCCCAGCATCAAGATCATTGATGAAGAGACAACACATCTTTCCCTTCCTTATGATGTCTGCGGCGTCACGGTATCTTTGTCTGACCAATTTTGCAGGCTCTCCTGCATTTCCACTTTCCAATTCTCCAGCGCTCATCACAATGGGACTGGGATGTCACCAAAAACACCAAAGGATAAACATAACATACATAGAGTATATTTGTTAATCAATTTCCACCATTAGCAACTTCAAGTTTAATATTCTTTCACTTACTTGATTCCCATCTTAGCAAAAACAAGCTCACACTGAAAAGATTTTCCTTGACCCTTCCCTCCCCAAATTCCCAAGATCAGAGGAACCTGCCATGGTTACTCCTATGTTACTACAGTATGTGAAATATAAGAACGCAGGAGCCTCAATGGCTCTCCAACAACTCTTAACTTACCTTAATGTTAGGTAGGTTCAAGAAGTTCTTAGTAATGTGTACAACAACCTTGTCCATAAATGCTGGAGCAATGTAAAATCCATCCATATTGTTGTCCATGTACCTGAAGAAAGAAAAATCAAAGATGTGCATTACTGATTTGTAGACCAGAATTAACTCAAATAGCATTCAATTTCAGGAAGTTGATGTCATACTGTTTAAGGCCTTGACTGATGTAGTCATAGGAACTCATGACTGCATAGTGAGTTCCTGATTCCATAGGAGCCTGGAAGAGGGTGTCCACCATTCCTTTACCTCTAGTAATGTCCTGTTGGTCATCTGATTCGTCGAATGCAAGCCCTCTCCATTTGTCTTTGGAAGTCTGCTTCTCCTCTTCGTACTCTGCAACTACCTTACAATTCCCAGACAATAGCCTCTGGCTTGTCACCTTAGAGTTCAACCTTTTCAATTTGTTGCCAAAGAACGCCGAGCTTGGTACTGATGGTGTAGTCACACTCAAATTCATCTGCTGGAAAGATATTTTCTTTATCGAAACAGACGAACCACAAGAATTTGAAGACAGCAACAATTCCGTCTCTTCAATAGTTTTCAAGTACACTTACACTAACTTGCATCAATCTGAATGCTAACAAGTGAAAACCGTGACAGTCTGTTCTAAGTTCAAGCTAAAACTATTCTTCCTTTTCCTAGAGTGAGATCAAAGCCGTTACATGCAGGAGTGACGATAAAAACAATGGAAAGAAAAGTTCAGAACAGCTTAATACATGAGCTCTAAGCTAGCTCGATGGAACCTAAACCAAGTAAAGCTAAACACGCAAGTTGAAAAGGGCGGGAAAACCACAGTACCTTTACTCTGTTAACAGCTCCAACGGTTGAGACCGAAGCAGTCATTGATCCAACGTCAGTGACCGACTCTTGATGGGTTTGAAGAGAGGCTATACCGCTATAGAAGGAGACGAAATGGAACTGAAAGCTGTTTTGGAGTGTGGTATCCTTGAGAAAGAAAGAGAGAGTTGGTTAGGTGGTGGGCCTTTATAGGGAAAGGTTTCTTGGAAGTGTGTGAAAAAAACCTGTGGATTTGGGTTATGAATAGCAGTAGCCACACGTTTTGAGGATTTGGTGTTATTATGTGGCAAATGGGTTAAGGGTACGTCCTTTTCTCGGTTATGACACTAAGAAGATCGAATTATCAAACAAAATGGAGGCTTCTGGGAAGTGGGTTGGCTTGAGGTTAGGGTTGAAGCCCTTTTATTCTCCACTTAAGGTCAACGTTCCCTACATTTGAAGGGATGCATAAACTGGCAAGGAGAGGACAGTGGATTGGAAATGTAACATCGTGATCATGTCTCCAGAGCATTCTGGTGTTAGTAAAGACGACAATGTTCAATTGTTAGTATTGAGACTTGTGATAGGTATTGCGGTGTCATGTTGCCAAGAGTATTAATTCATACGCCTTTGTTTCGTCTCTTGTTGTCTTGGTGGTCCTGCTTCTGAGTCAAGAATGCTATCACTCTGTCAGATAACAAAGATAGGGCCTATAAGAATAGGCGACCAACTTCCTTAGTCCTTAAACTTGGACGACCTAGAAAGCTTTACTACTCAGGTTTGGGCTTAATATATGACTTTCTATGGTTGACCATGTTTGCTCTAAATCCAGTCCATGAAGAATCACATAGTTAAACTGGAATGAAAATGCCAACTTTTTTTTATAATTTTATTTATCTTTAAAATTTATGTTAATTTATTAAAAAATCTATTATTTATTAAAAATGTATAAAACAAACTTTTTTATAAAGTATTAGTTTAGTAGAGATGGTCACGTAATTGATTATTTCGCTACTATTAGTGTTTAATAAGTACCTTAATTTAACATTATTTTAACCCCCACTTATCTCATATGACAATAATAACAATTTTGTATTATGATAAAAATTTAAATGGTTATGTAAACAATTAATCTTATGATTATTTTTATTTTAGTTTACAGGTTCACATAATTGGTTATTTTGCTGCAAATCAGTGTTTAATAATAATAATAATATTAGGATTATTATTATGAGCAAAAATTGAAATAGTTATATAAGCAATTAATCTCATTATTATTTTTGTTAATGTAATTGGATAGACATTAAATATTTTTTGAAAATTTTAATATTTAAGATATTTTTAAAAATAATTTAGAGCAATATATTAATTGAATTTGTAACTTTTACCAACAAAAACTGTGGTAAGTTTCACGTATATATTTTTCTTTTTTTTTTTTATGGATGAAAGTCAAACTTCGTTCTTATAACCACAGCGCCTGCTGATTGCTTTGGTAATAACTAATAAGCTAAGAAAAATTTACTTCAATTTCTTAAATCCTAGCATAGCATATGTTTAACAATCAAGCAACCTATAGTTTAACTAACAGAGGGACGCTGGCAGGTGTTGGAAAAAATGTACCAAACGAGTGAAACGCAAGAACAGCCAAAAGATTCGTCGATACATTCTAGGCATTCTGCTAGTACAATTGGAGGTTACTTAGGGACTGCAATACTTATTGGCACGGGAGTTTTTTTTATAAATTTGAGGCATGCCCACTTTTGATCGCCGAATTAAAAGGAATTTATGTGGACCTTACCGTGACATGAGCTCTTGGCCACAAGCGAATCATATTAAAAGTCGACTCGCTTCAAGTTATCAATATTCTTTCTTCTTCCGGAGGTTTACTGACTGTGCCTTTTTGTTTGATGCAGGTCTCTGCGAGTTCTTGGATCACATTGGGAGGTGCATTTTTAATATGTCTATCAGGAGGGGAACATAAGCGCCGATAATCTGACTGCGGCAGCTCTGCAAGTACCACCAGAATTGTGTGTTCTTGCTGATCCTCCGCCACCTACGATTCCTTTTCTTAATTCTGATAGAAATCAGGTTTTGTCTCGCCGGGGTATCCTTACAGCTGATTCTGCGTATGTAGCAATTTTTTTCATATTTTTTTTCTCTTGTATTAAAAAAAAAAAAGATTCGTCGATCATTTTCTAAGTTGGCATGCTCAAAATCTTCTGTTTTAATTAGAACTTTTTGTCAATATACCATTCAGATAATGAAGGCTTACTTTGTTTGATGGTCCAAATCTGAAATCCATAGTCGGATAAATTGGGAGATGCATCAATGCTTTATTGAAATATTATAAGGAAAGACATATTCCTTTCACATTTACTTATGAATTGCTTGATTTCATTTATGCTTTCTCTTTGATGTTTAGCTTTTATTTTAAAAATAAAAACAGAAAATTAATTTAATTGTTAATGTCAATGTCAATGTCAATGTAATTACACTTTTTTATTTATGATAATTAAATATTAAGTATAACTTAATGATAAATTAATTTTATGAATAATTTAATTAAATGATTTTACTTAATTTTATTAAAATAAATAAAAAAATTTAATTTCATAAATTAATATTTATTTGCTAATATATATTTAAAAATTATGTTAAAATTGTTGAAAATTTTGTGTTTTCGAAGATATTTTAAAATTTTAATATATTTATTAAATAATTATCAATTTTAAAAATACTTGTATTTAAAAAGTACTGAATTTTAAATTAATTATAAAATTAAAATAAATTAAATAATTAAAGAATATTCTTATTGGTAATTATTATTACAGAATTAAATCATATATAAATATTTAGTGATGAATCAAGTTGTGATAAAAAATTAAAACACAAAATAAAAACAATATTTGTAATTTTCATAAATTATAAAGCACATCAGGAATTAAAACCAAACACAAAAATTTAAGCTCAAGTAAACCTCAAATGACTTAAACGTCAAACAATACTAATATTTGGTCGTGTAGACCTAGAATTCTCCAACGCCAACCATCGAAACTATCGATTTTTTATTTTTCTCTTTTGTTGCATGTAGGGAATCATGACAAACGAGCATAATTGTTGTAGGTTGACCTTTAATCCTGTCTTTTTCTCGTTGATGTTATTGAAAGTTACCAATTTTCACAGTTGGTTTAAAGTCGAATACAATGCATTCTTCGAGGCATATTAATGAGTCGGGTTAAGTCTATTAATGGGTCGGGTTAAACCTGGATTAAGAATATGGTAGCCAGTGATCCTGTAGGTAGGGATAGGCCAGATTTGGCAAGTTCGCCTATTAATTTTTAAAGAAAAAAATTTAAAACGAAATCGTTTTATTCAAAATGATGTCGTTTCAAAAAAATAAATGAACAAGAAGACTGACCCAATCAACCTAAGCTAAAAATAAACCTAACTGAACCGGGCCATAATTGTGACGCGTGCATTCTCTAAGTACATTTGTGATATGTCTCAATTCTTGTTATGTGAATTGTGGTCATTTAAGGCGGAATAGATCCTTGGACTCAAATTTTCTATGTCTCTTTTCTTATGTTTTTACGTGCTAATAACATCTCAGCGATTTAATTTTTCTGCTTCCTAATTATTGTATGGTTAGATGTTGTTTAGCAGTTGGGACATAAGAAAAAGTGGCATAGAAGATTTTAGTTCCAGATCATCAGCTACTAAAGCTCTATTTCTCTTTCTATTTTCAAGCTATAGATGGATAAAAATGTTTGGGAGCAAGGGAGCAGATTCCGGGCTTGGTAAGGTCTTTGTTTCTTTTTCAGTGGAATTGTTGATTGGATTGATAGTCCTACGTGGAATTCAAGAAATTCTGATCTCCTCCTAATGGTCAATAAGATGATTTTGACCTCTTGAAACAGTTTACAAACAGACAAGATTAATAAAATACTTCATTACTTACGTATGTGTATGTATAGTTGAAAACTTAGGTTAAACAAATAAAAGGGAGAGATATATCAGAAGGTTGAATTTTCAAGTTCAAATATCTCATTTTCTATTTTTTACTTTTATTTTCAAATGAAAATAAAAAACATATTTGGTTTTTAATGTGAATATAATTATATTTTTATTATTGATAATAATTACATATTAGATAAAATTTAAAGATAAATATATTTAAATTAATTAAATTTAGCTAATCTCTACCATAATATTTATTAATAAATTGTAGATAAAATTTATTTTATTTTATTGAAATAAAAATAAAAAATTAATATTTAGTTAAAATATATTTAATTATTAAGTAAATTTTTTTCAATTCTATATCTGGAAAATATTTTAAATTTATTTATATTTATTAATAATTATTAAATTAATTTGATTTGATTTGGTTACAAAATTAATTAATTAAATGAAATGAAATTATTCATATTTTATTAATAATTAATTTTAATTAATTAAATAATATATATTTAGTTTATACTAAATCCAATTATAAAACATATAAATAAAAAACAACTTTGTGATTTTCATAAATTTTGAAAAATGAAAGAAACCAAAACCCAAAAAAATAAAAAATCAAATAAACAAGTTTTTTTAATTAAATTTGAAAACTAAAACAGAAAACTAACAATATAAATGAAAACCCTTATATGTCTTAAGTTTTTTTGTTCTTAATCTTTATTTTTGGTTATTTTAACAGAAACGAAGAGTTGATGAAAGAAATTAACCAGGAAAATCCTTTTTTTTTTAAATTTATCTGATGGAGGAGATTAGGGTTTCCCTTTTTGTTGAAAATAGCCCTACAATGTGTTTATGAAAAGTATAAAGTTTTGGTACAAACTAAGAAATGACTCAGTTTAATTAGTTGAATATTTCGTCTTCCTCATTTTTCTCAATTCTTAATTTTAGAAACAAAAATGGTAAATAACAATGTGACAACATCTAAAATGAATTGTAATCCCAAAAATGAGATCCAGAGCTAAAAAATTACATAAAATTAGAGGATTGGACGCATTCATCAAACATGTTACGAATTGAAGCAATCTTACATATCATTAAAGGTTCAATAATTTTATTAAAAAAATCAACTAATAAAATAAAGCAAATTACAATATACACTTTGAAAATAGTATCTCTATTATTAGTTAAGAATAAGACTGCATATTATTGAACCTCTCTAAATTTTATATGTCTGCGGGATTTCTACCGCATCTTGTTATTATTGTAAATTAAAATATACACGATAAAGGAAAAAAACATTAGATTATGTCCAACACCAAACATATGTTAATGGGGTTATTGTATATAATTTGGGTTAATTTACTAGAAGATATTCATTTCAATATTTAGAAAAAGAAAATATTGAAGAAAAAAAAAGAGATACAATCAAGAAATGTATCTCTTTCTCTTGTCATTTTAAAGAGGAAAAATAATATATGCATTGATCCAGCCAGTCCCAAGAAGATCGAACCAAGCGTTTACATGGTTAATTGCGTAATCTTGTATTGACACAAGCGATGATCTTAATCCAATCTCTATCACGAATTGATGTTTAATTTGAACTAATTTTCTAAGGTGGAGTCACACTTTCATATTCATGGCAGCCTCTAATCTTGACATGTACAACCCCCTTCTCTTTCTTTCCATTCATTACCTCGCAGCATTGCCTTCGTGGTGCCTGCATTGTTTTGGACAATACGTGTTAGGCACAAATCAAATCATGAATAATATAAAAATGTAATGTACCTACCGTTTATGATTCTATATTAATATCATTGACTCATTTCCACTAATCGAGCACGACGTTGACACAACATGCTAGCCTTGAAGCTTTCGTCCAAACTTGGAATTGTTTTTGTCATCAGGCTTCAGTGGCCCACGTTTTCAGTTAAAATGGTTCTGAACCAAAAAACTCCTAGCCAGAAGACTGAGGGGTTCGACCAAATTTAGATTTATATAATGGTGTCTTGTCTAAACTCTGTAGACAGTGGCTCAATGAACATTGCTAATGGCAAAGAGTCATAGTCGGTTCTGGTACTCATTAACTACCCTCATGTCTCCCTTTTTCTATGAAACGTGTATCTTTTGTAAGTGACTATATATAAATATCGTATCTTCACTGTATAAACAAGGTCTTAGAAAATGAAGCTGATTTTTCTTATGCCATGAAATCTATACTCATTATTTGAGGCTGTTGAAAGAGGCATAGACCTAATTTCATATATATACGATAAGAACTTACAATTATTATATACAACAACACATAATCTCGTGACAACGAAAGCCTCAACAGAGACATCTATGCAATGAAGAGGGCCATGAAGTGACACTTTGAGGGATATGGACAACTAAGAATCATCGTCTGGCCTAAGTAAGTTAAAGTTTCTACTTTCTAACAACCAAACTTGATAATTCTAATGTTTGTGATTTTCAAAGAATGCTGAAAATACAGACCAGATCAAGAGGAAAGTTAGCTTACCATCTTCCAAGTGTCTGGTTTCAACGTGGAAGCTTTGACATTGACAAATTGGACGGCCTCAGCATCTTTATACTCGGGTCGCTCACAATGTGTATCTAAATTCCCCATACTTCTTTTGTATCTGGTCAAGGCCTCGCCCCGACCCAAATACTCCACCCCATCCAAGAAATACACAACCGGTTTCTGACACGGGTCCGGACTCACTGACCGGGTATTGAAAGTGAATGGATCATTGCTCCAACTCCTCCATGTTTGAAACGTCAGAAACGCTGTTTCCAGCTCTTTTGCCATTCGCAAAGAAGGGTACAATTGTACGGTATAGCCCCAAGATACTGAAACCGACCAGTTCCGGGTCAAATCGTAGCCAAAAGTGTGTTGCAGGGTCCGACCAGGATCCATTTTATAAGCTTTGTTTAGCTTCTTGAGTGAGTCAATCTGGTTCAACCCTGGAAATATTGGGTCCACATAGTCTAGATGGTGTAGTGAGACCAAAGGTGCTTGAGGGTGTGCAGCTAATAACCCGTATGGATTTCCTCTTATGTCGACCTGCAATTAACCACCCACTAGAATCTTAATTACTCTATTTTCTCTGCAAACACTGAAAAGGAAAGTAGATAATGAACAATTAACGGTAATAGAAAGGAGTCAAATATCCTGGAAAGAAACGTAATCTTTGGAAGTCAATCGACATTGTCAGATTGAAACCTGATGGAAGCCAAGTTCTTTGGTGATAGGAACGCCAATTTCACTCAGACAACCTTGGACTTTTTGATCAGAACCGTAAAATGATGCATAACGATCAATGCAACCATCTAAAACCCTGACAAGCTCTTTCGCTAGTGGATAACTAATAGCAAAGCCACCACCACCATAAGCCATTGAATAGGAATGTATCAAATCCTGCTCAACACTCTCAGAGTTACCACCAATGTAATACATTTGGTTATGATCGTACTTTCGTAAGACCGTAACTAAATTCTCGACATAGAACACTGTATCGTCGTCTCCCATAACAAACCACCTCACGTTGTCTAACCCCAACTCGAAGCTCTCCTTAACAATACGTGCAATTCTCAACGCAGACCGAGACCCGTAAGAGCAAGTGTACCTAAACTTCGAAGTGTCACCAGAGACTTGGTATGGCGGCGAGGTCTTTGGCCACCCATCCGCCGGCTTTTCTTCCAGCCAGACATAACCACGAGTCACGTTTGGCCTCCACCATAAGTCACCGTAGTGCCGGCGATCATTCCACGTCTTTGCAGAGCCACCGATACCGAACAAGATATGGGATATGTTAGTTTTTTCCTCATGTTCTATGAAAACACCGTCACTTGCCAACTTCCGCTGACCGGAGACGAAAATTTTATCGCATTCAGGGCAGACTATCGACTGAGGCTGTGTTGAAAAAGCGGAGTAGAAGACGAGAGAGATTGAGACCACAGTGCATACAGCTATAGTTGTCTTAACAAATAGAGAAAAGATATCACTTGCTTTGACTGTTGGCAAAACAAAGAAATTCCAGGCTTTGAAAGGGTCGTGAAGTCTATCTCCTGGAGAAGACATATCTTTCAGAGAAAGGTTACAATTTTCTGTTCCTGGTTTCTCGAGAAAGTTACAGGCTTGGAAAGTATTGGCAGGGAAAGATATATGGAGGGGCTTTACACAATAGCCTACTTTCAGAATAGAACCACGGGGCTTATGACTTGCCATATAGGATAGAAAATTAAATAGTCAAAAAGTATGCTTAGTAGAAAATGAAAGTTTCATATTATCCAATGTAAGACACATAATTTTCATGGTTGTATGATAAAATCTAAAAAGAAGATTTGTCTTGTTCCCTAAATACAAGAAAGCAATCACTATAACGTTATTTCCGGAGTTTAATTTGTCAATCATTGAAATTTACTATTCAAAGGATCTCACAACTGACGAGTTCAAAAAATATTACGGAGATATAGCAGAGTATATATTCTGATTTATAAACAAAATATTGCATAGCAAATGTTTTATTGATCAATTGTAGGTATTGATATAATTTTTTTTAATAAATCTTCAAGTCAATTGTTTTTCTCAATGTTTTAAACACCAACCCAGAACTTGAACAGGTAAGACAAGAGATATAAGATTTAAACGATTCAATCAGTCTTTAGCTATTAAAGAATTTAAAACTTAATTAAAAAAGAGACTATTAAATAAAAATTAATTGATTTTTTTAGTTTATAAAAATTTATTAATTGATAAAATTGACGGATTAATTAATAATTTGATCCTTTTTAAAAAATAAAATTTATTAAAGTAAATCGAACCGAAAAGTTGAACGGCTCAAGATTTTTATGATTGAACAGGCTGATCCAATTAAAATTTTTAATCATTCATTTTTGTTATTACTTTTTACTTTTTGTAATTAACCAAATTGAATTACTATTAATTTCTGTTGACTAATACTTTGAGTAGTATTATAGGTAGATGCTAATGGCAAGTTTGTTTACAAGAGTAGTCAACTATGTGCTCCCAGATTGCCATGTATGCATATGTTCCGAGCCGGCCTTTGGCAAGGACAAGAAGGACACTTGCTTAAGGCCTACTCTTGACCTGCTCGTATTTTTTATGAGTGTCCACTATTAACATTCATAAAAAATAAAAAGAGATAAAATAAGGCTTTTTTTTACTTTGTTTAGGGTCTATAAAATATTAGGAACGGCTTGATTATGTTCCATTGTTTTCATCTTAATTTGCTCTGGACATCCTCTATGGTATATGCAAAATTGATTATTTATCTTTTTGTGAATGGTCAATTTTGATTCTCTAAAATAATCTAAATTGTAATTTCCAATTTTCATTTCTAATAACCATATATCTATTGATATACAGTTGATAAATCATATTGAAATTTTACTACAAATAATTTGACTTTTAGTGTAAAATTACAAAAAAAAGTTCAAACCAGAATTAGCTAGAATAAGGCTAGTAGGTCACTAAATATATAAATGATGATCATGTGAGAAAAAATTATGTAACTAGCAGTACTTAATGGAATTAACTGCTTATCAGTATCATAAATAGTGCTCAAAGGACTATTAGTTACTTAGTTGAGATATTAATATGCTTATTGCCCGTTGTACTTCAAAAAAAAAACACTATAGTAGGATAATGCATAACCGATGATTACTAGTTTATCAGCAAAAGAGATCGATGAACTCATGATCTGCCCATACAGACAGAAAATTGGAAGATGCCCAATTGTTCTATCTCAAATATTCCTACAATCAATGTCTAATGTTTTGTCACTGAAGGTCGGCTGAATGAGGATACAATATTCCTGTATTCTTTCTTTTGTTTCCCTTTAATTTGTTATTTTTTCAAATTATGTTATACAAGAATAAGGACACGAGCATAAAACAAAGTTTGTTATAATTATTTATAGCGGTGATTGAACTGAATTATAAGTATATTGGGAAGGTGATTGAACTAAATTATAAGTATAAGTCAGCTAATTTTTCGGTTCGATTGAGTTTAATAATCTTTGTTGTTAAAAATCGATGATTTTATTAATTAACTGATCGGTTTTTATAAACTAAAATAAATTGATTAATTTTTATTTAATAATATTTTTTTAATTAAACTTTAAATTTTTTGAAGGATATAAAGATAATCTTCTCCGTTTAATTTTCAAATTATTTAATTTTATTTAATCTTTAATTGATTTTATAAAAGTCTACTATCAGTTGAACTTTCAAACTTTAAAACTTTTTTCATATATGTTTAACTTCTTGTCAGTTTTTAAAATATTGATTTCTCCAATAAAATGTAAATTGCTGAAATTAGTGTTACGCCTAGTTGTCTCCAGCATGCTCAGTCCATTTAATTTTTTCATTAATTTATTTCAAAAGCACAATTCCTTATTCTCCTATCAACTCTTTTAGTACTCTACTTTAGTTTATTTTTCAGTGATGTTACAAAGATTTTTAGTTCTCAGAGTAAATGTGTAGAAACTATTATTAGTAGACCGTAAAGTTAGGTAAAAAAGTACAGTTAGTTATAAATGAATTGCTAATGACAATAAACCTTATGTTTATTTTTCCATTTTGAGGTCTTAATCATGTATTTAATTCCAATAAAGACAACTAAACCATCGTTGCTTCATATTGTCAATTTATGATACCGATGTCTATGGTTGAATAATTTTCCTTCGGGGGTCACCATCAAAGTCTATTTAAAGGAAAAACTTTAATATTTCGTTGCTTCTTAAGCTCTCTTAGTTTGCATAAACCTACCCAAGTGGGAAGAGATAACAAGATAAGTGACAAGCTACTTAGTGTGCAGACTCGTTGAAGAATTATCATCAAACACTACAACATAACAGACTATTAACTACACTTATTTTGCGACGAATTGCAAATCGTCACCAAAAGTAAAACATTCAATAGCCAAAATTCGCGATTTTGGTGACAATTTTCAGGAGTTGTCGCTAAAAAGCCACCAATTTTGCGATCGTTTACTCATGTCGTCTCCAAAGATCGAGCATTTGGCGATGATAACGTAAAACATTGGTAAAATATTCGTCACAAAAAGTTGGAATATTTTACCGATGTTTTA
>JANQBM010000004.1:32220247-32235593 GCA_025594535.1 Erythroxylum domingense
TTCTTCCTCTTTCATATAGCATCTGTACTAGGGTTCTTGTATGTATGTACAGACTGTACAGTCTGATGGTGTATAAATTGTTGATTTTGAGTAATGAAAAGAGGAAGAGTTTGGTTTTAAAAATCTTGTGATTTACAATTATTGATTTAATTATTCAAATTGATATGATGTCATGTGGAGTATTGTAGTGATTGCACGAAGTGCTCCCTTATCATAGGATATGTATCGGAATGACCTACGGGCGTCCCGGTGCGTACCCTACGATAATGGGGTATTACACCAACCACTTAAACTTGTACATATGGATTTACTTGGACCTACTAGGACTTAAAGTTGTGGTGGTAAACATTATGATTTTGTCATAGTAGATGACCATTTTAGATTTACATAGGTTTATTTCCTATCAAATAAGGATGATGCTTTTGAAGTTTTGCTAAAAAATTCATATTAAAAAAGGGTATTACATTACTTCAATTCAGAGCGATCATGAAGGATAATTTGATAATAGAAAATTTGAAAATTTATATGATGATAATGGTATAACTTATAATTTTTTATGTCCAAGGACTCCTTAATAGAATGAAGTTGTTAAGAGAAAAAACATAACTCTTATTGATATGAGCAGGACAATGCTGTGTGAAGAGGTCTACCTCATGGTTATTGGGAAAAAGCTATATCTACTACTTGTTACGTACTTAACATATGCCTTATAAGACATATTCTCAAAACCCCTATGAGCTGTAGAGAGGAAGAAAATCGAATGTTACGTACTTTTGAGCTTTTGGTTATAAGTGACTTGTGTTAAATAATGGTAAGGATAACCTTGAAAATTTTGATACGGGATCAGATGAAGCTATTTTTCTGGGTTATAGCATTGCTAACAAAGAATTTAGAGTTCATAACAAAAGAACAAAGAGGGTAAAAAGAATCAATACACGTGGTAATTGATGAAGCACTACCCTCGACAATAACTGCTGACTCAAATGATGAAGAACATTCATTGATTCCTAAAAATACATTGCAAACTAAAACTACACCTATGGTACCTTCAGAATCACAAGATTCAGAAGGTCCTTCTGAAGCTAGGATAGAGTAGGCTGCTTCTCCAACTACATCCCAATAGTAGCCTATGTAACAATGGTCACCAAAGATTTATAATTGAAAAACACCAAAAGAATGGAGAGATCTTGATACACTTTAGTATATTCTAGGAGACCCTTCTAAAAGTTTAAGAACGAAATCATCCTTCAAAAACAATTATGTTGCCTTAGTTTCACAATTAGAATGAAAAACTATTGAAGAGACTCTTACTAATAAAAATTGGGTTTCAGCTATGAAAGATAAACTAAATCAGTTTGACAAGAACAAAGTTTGGAATATAGTACCTCTTCCATAAAACAAGTCAGCCATTAGAACTCGTTGGGTATTTCAAAACAAACTTGACGAAAATAGTAAGGTGGTAAGAAACAAAGCCAAACTTGTTGCTTAAGGTTATAACTAATAGGAAGGTATTGATTTTGATAAGACTTATGCACCTGTTGCTAGATTAAAATCGATTAGAATTTTACTTGTTTTTGGATGTCATAGAAATTTTAAATTATTCCAAATAGATGTCAAAAGTGCTTTCTTAAATGGATATATTAATGAAGAAATCTTTGTTAAGCAACCTCCAAGTTTTGAGAATGAATACCATCCAGATTACGTGATAAAGTTAACTAAAGCTCTATATCGTCTAAAGCAGGCACTTCAAGCATGGTAGAGAGATTAAGTAACTTTTTTGCTTGAGAATAACTTTGAAAGAGGAAAAATAGATAAAACCTTATTTATTAAGAGAAAGAAGAATTATTTACTCATAGTACAAATATATGTTAATGATATAATATTTGCTACTAATCCATCTTTTTGTGAAGAATTCTTAGCTTTAATGCAGGGGGAGTTTGAAAATAGTATGATGGGAGAATTATCTTTCTTTCTCATATTACAAATCAAGTAAACAGAAAAAGGAATCTTCATTAGTCAAGACAAATGCATAAAGGAACTCATCAAGAAATATTATTTTAAGAATGTTAAATCGATAGGTACTCTAATGTATACTGGAACTAAACTTGATAAGGATGAAGCAGGCAAGGCTAAGGATGAGACAAAGTACAGAGGGATGATTAGATCACTTCTATATCTTACAAGCTCAAGACCAGATATTATGCTTAGTGTGTGTATTTGTGCATGTTTTCAATCAAATCCAAAAGAAAGCAACCTTCAAGCAGTCAAGAGGATCTTTCACTATCTTCTCAGAACTATGGATTTCAGATTATGATATCCAAAAACTTATTCATTTAATATAGTTGACTATTGTGATGCAGATTATGCAAGTGATAAAGTTGATAGGAAAAACACAAGTGGTCATTGTCAATTTCTTAGAGAATGTCTAGTTTCTTAGTCTTACAAGAAATAAAATTGCACAACGCTTTCAACAACTGAAGTAGACTATATAGTAGCAGCCAGCTTTTGTGCTCAAATTTCATGGATGAAACATCAACTCCATGATTTTTCTCTAAGCTTTCATCATATCCCTATATTATGTGATAGTACAAGTGTCATCAATCTTTCTAAAAATCCTGTGCATCATTCTAGGACTAAGCATATAGGAGTCAAACATCACTTTCTTAAAGATTATGCCTTAGAAGGAACCATTGAACTTTTGCTTGTTAATATTGAAAATCAAGTAGCTGATATCTTTACTAAGCCACTTTCTGAAGATAGATTTTGTTTGTTAAGAAAAGAGCTTGATATGTGCAAATTATCTGATATTTAACTTTGAATGAAGATGCTATGCTCTTTTTCTTTTATAGATATTGATAGGCTCCTTCTAATCCACTCTTTAGTAGGCTCCTCTTAGTTTAGAAGGTTCCTCTTAGTTTAATAGGCTAGAGTAAAGATGCCTTAAAAAGGTAGTCACTGAGTGGTGTCGTTTCAGTTTTTAAAACGAGTGTTGTTCTGACAGCTTTTTGACAGGACTGACAGAAAATACGTTGATGATCACACTTCCTCTGACAGCATGTATGATCCTTCATCTTCACATGCTTAATAACTATTTAGTATATCTTGAGACGATTTCTTCCTCCTACTTATCTTCATCATCCTCAGAAGCGCCTCTCACCTTACTACACTTCTACTTTTTGATTTTCTCAAATCTCTTCAATCTTTCCAGCTTTCTTACTTGAAATGATTCATATTAAGTCTAATGGTTTAAAGAAGCCATCAACTTCCTCTTCTAATCATGGTAGAGCTATACGTCATGAACAAGAGTCTAAAGCTCTTGTTTCTAATCTCTTCGTGTCGAATGCACCAAAAACTATTTTTGAAGATATCTTTGTTACTCATATACAAAGCCCCAATATTTAGAAATAGTTACTACCCTTCATACATATGACATTTATGAAAACCCTAGCTCATCGGTAAAAGAAGAAGAAAACATCGAAATTAAAAAAATAAGAATAAATATAAGAGACTGAAGTAGAAGAGATAGAAGAAGAATAAGAAGAAAAGGAGACACCTTATCAGGAGAGCTTCAAAAAAGGGAGAGTCGTCTATAAAACTAGAGAAAGTAAGTACTGTCTCTTTTTCTCTGTTATTCACTCCTTCTCCTTCACCCTCACTTTTACATCCACCCATACTGAAAAAGAAGTTTGTTCCTCCTCCCCAATTCTTTTCGCCTCCTCCATCATCTACTCCTAATACTATCCCTACAAAAACTAATATTTCGGGGGAAATATGGGCCATCTTTGATGGTGATGATTTTGATGAGGAACCCATTCGCTTAGTACGGAGACCAAGAATAAGAGGAAATCTTTTAATAATACAGGTTGAGAAAGCGCCTAAAAAGGATAAAATTCTTGAATCAGTGGAAGAAGAAAACTCTCGCAAAAGGAAGAGAGAACAAATAAGGAAAGGAGACTATTGATGGAAAGATCACAATTATATTTTGGTTAAGGGAAGTTGAAATCTTACTGACAGAAGAAATTTTAGGGAACCTGTTGGATATAGCTCCATTAGGCAGAAGTGATTTCCCCTGTCATAAATGGGATATTGAGGATTTAGATTTGGGAGAAGATGTAGAGTTTAACTGTTTGTACAATGAAAATACACAAGAAGGGAGACCTTGGTGCAAACAGTTGGATTTACTGTTGAGATGCCTTGTATCATTATCTACTAATTCAATTTTTCCAAGGTGTAGTTTAGTGGAAAGATGTAGTCTCTCAGATACATATGTTGTGTGTAAGCTACTGAAGAGAAATCGGATGAACCTCCCAGCAATGATCGTGCTATTTATGATAGATAAGAGGAGTCGTAAGAATACCACCGGTTGCCTGCCTAATAGAATGTTGTTCACCAAGATTTTTGATTATTATGGAGTGTTTATTGACAATCTAGATTGATATGAACTTGTTAAATTTCATTAATATATTCCCTATCAATTCAGATATAAGCTAAAAGACAATGTGTGGGTAGAGAAGAAAATAGAAAGAGTAGCAGATGTCTTAGGTTTTGCTCTAGAGATATCAGTTCCTATCATACCTTAGAATATAAATGATTTGAACCTTTAACAATTGAAGGATATTCAATTCAATCAAGATCAAATGCGTGGATAGCTAACGAAGATGCAAGACCAATTCAATAATATGCAACTCCTTCTTCTTAATATTCTTGATTCCCTTAAGGAACATTTTAAATACTTGTGTTACACTAACAATTTTTTGTAATGTCTAGTTTTTTCTCTTGCATATTTGTGAATTTTTCCTACTTTATG
Source organism: Erythroxylum domingense (assembly GCA_025594535.1). Taxonomy (NCBI): domain Eukaryota; kingdom Viridiplantae; phylum Streptophyta; class Magnoliopsida; order Malpighiales; family Erythroxylaceae; genus Erythroxylum; species Erythroxylum domingense. Next base: position 32,225,055 of record JANQBM010000004.1, read on the forward strand.
ATTATTTCTTTCTTTTTGATAATGACAAAGGGGAGAGTAGGGAAACAATTTTGATATACTTTGCTTATGTTGTTATTTATTTCTGATGATATATTCTGAAACCTTTTCCATTAAAATTCACATATTGCGATATCATATAGCATAGGCTCCCACTACTTAGTGGTAGTAAAAGGCTTCTTCTAATTACGATTGTTAGTAAGGACTTACTAGGCATAAGTATCTTTCGAATTCCTTCACAGTCATTTGAATTTGTAAATATTTCTGTTTATTGGTTGTCATCATAAAAAAGGGGGAGTTTGTTAGCTCAGGTTTTATATTAATAGTTTTAATGATAACATTATAATATTTCAAATTTTGAATTTGGATTATTTCCATATATAATTTTTATATGGATATAAAATCTAGTTATATGTGATAGGATAAATGTTTTCCTTTCTTGTAGGAACCTTCTTAATGAACTTACTTGATGTATTATAAATGAATCCATAATATCCGGAAGGATCTTTCTAATCACATAATTTGACAATCAGCTCTATGATATAGTCAAATTTTTTAACATTTAGATACTGGAAGATTCTAGCAAAGATGATATTGAAGATTATTTAGATTCAAAATTGATCTAGTTGGCTAAGGATATAAGTGAAGCAACAGTTAGTTGAAGAAAATGTTTATTTAAGGAAGAGCTACTTCATTTGCAAATAGGCTAGATTTTTGAAATACATCAACAACATCATTACTCTTGAAAGTCATATAACAACATCATTACTCTTGAAAGTCATATCTTTATCAAATTCATTATGCCTTAAAAAGTGAAAATAATCTTTGAGAGAAATCATTAGTCTTTGAAGCTTATATTGAGGAAATTACACTTTCATTTATTGAGAGCTTGTAGAGATTAGCTAAATACTACTACTGTGAAAGGTTAACGAACTTTGAAAAATATGTACTAGTGAGCTTGAAAAGGTTTGTCAAATTACTACTTGAGATTTTAATGAAACACTCAAGTTGAATACTTAGGGACGAACGTAGGCTTGTATCATAAGCCGAACTAGTACAAATCGACTGTGTCGTTTCTTTTTTCTCCTTAACTTTTAATTTTTCATTATTATTGTTACCATTGTTTTCAACTTACAAGAGACTTTTCGTTTTGATTTTTAAGAGACTCCTTTTACTTTCAATTTTAACAGGCTCCTTTTGATTGAAATTTTAATAGGAACCTATTAATTGATAGTGACTTTAAAAAAATTTCAAATTACACAATTTACCCCTCTCATACGTGTGTTTGCTTTATCACCCTTGATATTACCAAATCTCTTGGCACACCAAACAGATCTTATCTTTCTTTTTCCTTTTCTTTTGATTGGATTACTGATTCTTGTAACTTCTAAAGCATATGAGAATAGTTGAAAGTTCCAATCTATCTAACAATAATGTTAGAGCAGAGGGTCAATGTAAACGCTAATAATTACGACAGTTTTACGTTTCAATATGGGCTCCTGCAGATCGATAAGGAACAATTGTTGGCTCTAATGTTATTATGTAAAATTGTAAATCTCAAGTTCACTGAATTTATTTATCAGAAAATTTATCTTTTCTTAATTATAGATGCCAATAGATTTTAACTCGTATAAATTCCATATTTTTTTAAGTGGCTTTAACTTAAATTTTGGTCAAACGTACACACGTAAAAAATGTATATACAGTACCCGAATTGTTCATTTATATGCATTTTAAATTATCATGCACATTCCATCTTAGTTTTTTAATAATTAACATTTATTTTTCTTATAACTATCATCTCAAAAATATCATTAAAATTCAACCTCATCTCATATTTGTCATTAAATTCTCATCCCAGTTTTTTCACCATAAATTTAACCTCATTTCGTATTTGTCATTCAAATAAAAGTAAATTCTTCAATTTATTTTGAGATGCATCAAGAATGTACCATTATAAATATAAAAACATTTACTAAGTAGAAAATGTTCTACGGGAGTTTATTTACATCAGAAAATTCCAATTTTAATTGTTAACTAACTACAACTATTTAATTCAGTAATTTTCCAAAAAAAATATTTAATTCATTATATATCTGACAACCTCAAGTTGGTTGTTAACTTTCCCAAAAAATGTTCTTTGATGATTATATTTGTTGTCCATATTTGGACATCTTTCATCTCCATAAATTTAAAGAAGTGAAGGATTAGGCAATTGAAAAGTTATGCATGCCTTCGGGAAACTTTTAGCCACAATATGGTTATGAAATTCTCAAAGCCACTCGTAATATAACTCAGACCATATGTTGCATGTATTGATGTTGATATTGCTACGTTGTTCTGGCATGAACGGTATTAACAGTAAGCTTAAAATTACACGTCAGTTAGTGAACAATGAGCTTATGGTCGCACTTCAAACGTAAATGGTTAGTGCTTCTTGTCCTTTAAAGTTGTGATTTAAGAAAATTTTGTGGAAAAATGTTAAATTTTATATGATTTGAGCCCAAATAAACTGAGCACGTAAAAGCTCAGATAAGATTCCATCCTAAAGTGAATTGGTAATAGGTGATAACTCACTGTAGGGTTATATGTATGTTCGAGGTCATATATTCTTTTCATGTGGGACAAACTCTCACTTATATTTCAACACGCTCCTTCACGTGTGGGTTAATTTAGGGCTCAACACGTAACATAATCTATCGTGTCAAGGTGATGACGATTAAATCAAGAGCAACTTGCTCTAATACCATGTTAAACTTTATATAATTGGGCCTAAATAAACTGAGCATATACCAACCCAAATTAAGTTTCATCCTAAAATTAATTGGTAATTGGAAGAGTAACTCACTAAGCTCATATGAATGCTCAAAGTCATATATTATTTCTATGTGGGACTAACTCTCACTTATATTTCAACATAAAATAACAGAACTCATATAATTAAACTTAATGATTTAATAAAAAAAAGAGTGTAAAAAATGTTAGCCTTTAATTGGATTTAAACTTTGGTACAGCCTTTATACATTTCAATTTAAAAAAAATTCAGAGAAATTGTTTTAATGTTCAACATTGGTAAAGAATTTGTCTTTATAGTAAATAGTGTTTTGATTAGGTAAAGCTATTAACATAATCTTATTGCACACTAAATATTGTCAACACAAAGTGACAAGCTTACGTTGATTTTGTCAAAGGTAAACCACAATGAATAAGATAAACTTGTATCTTTAATATGAGGTCAGTCCTATAAATTAGGAACAACTGTTAGCTTTAACTCTTGAACTTATTAAACAAAAGAAACTAATATTATTTTTAAGTTCAATTATTTCTTAAATTTAGAAATTTACTCAAATTTTAATATCAATACAAAATTTTAAGAAATCAATAAAATATATAAATTTCTTTTTGTCTTAAATAGCCCGAATATTACATTCATTAATGCTAATTGATAGTGATACTAACATGGAAGACTAGGTAAATACACAATCTCAAACAAGATCGTGTCCAAGTGCATAGAGAAACAAATACAACCCTACCTTAGGCCATACCTAAGTGTATAGAGAAGAAAACAAGATCCATGGTTTCGAGACACAAGCATGGTCTATGTACAAGGAAAAATAGTGTCATAGGCTATGTCTACCATGAAAATCTTTATTTGGAGACACATATTTAGTAGATTTTCAACTCTAAAAATTAAAACTTTTTATAATCATGTTTAAGTTAGGTTGATTTGGTAAAGTAGTAAGTTGTATAGAACTATACTAATTAGAGTTTATAATTAACTATATTTGTGTAAACATAATCTATATAAAGAGGAAATCTATAATCTTCAAAGGACTTATTAATCAATATAGTGACATTAGATGGTCTTAGATATCAAGGACCTGGGCACACCCAATTAGCTGAACTCATTAAAAATCTTCTTATTTTTTCTTTATTGATTCTTTCATACAAATCTATTATTGTTACATACACCTTATTTCATAACTAGTAGTATCAAATCATAATTGATGCAACAATGACTTTGATTACAAGATTTAATGTGGGAAAGTTAAATAGAACTATAAATTTCATATTGTGACAATGGAGAGTGAATGACTTATTGGTGCAACAAGGCTTATTGTAAGGGGTTACAAGAGAATAAGACAAAAGATACATATAAACTTGACTAGGATGAGTTACAAGCTTGAGTAAATAGAATTGTTTTGCTATATATGACAGGCAAGGTTACGTAACACATCATGAAACTTGCGTCCTATATGGAGACATTAAAAAATTTGGAGAGTCAATAAAATTGTCAAAATCTCTCACAATTAAGCTATATCTGGCAAAAAGACTATACAAATTGAAAATGAGGATGAGAAAAATTTCGAGCAATATATCAATGCCTTTAACTAAATAGTTAGTGGCTTGTTAAGGCTTGATATGTCTATTGTGGATAAAGATAAAGTGATGATTTTTCCTTATTCTTTACCTTAATCTTAAAAGAAATTGGTTATCTTATTCATATTAAGTACAAAATCAGTCTGTTTAGAGGACATCATTGATGAGTTATTGGCTCACAACTAATAGAGAACTAACATGGGTAAAAAGTTGAAGGAATATATTTAAGGAGAAATCAAGATCATGAGAAGAAGTAAAGTAAAGATGGCTCATCTAAATGGAGATCTAAACCTAAAGGTAAAATGATAGGTTGATGCTATTAAATGTGAGACAACTATCTATATCAGGAGGGACTATTCAAAAGAAGGAGCAAAGGGATAGAAGGAAAATTGATGATTCACAATTTCTTATAACATAATGCAAAGTAGGCATCTAGATATTAGCAATAAAGACATAGATGCTCATATGACAAACCTAAATAAGAATCAGCTTGTGCCATACAATTTGAGAAACTTTAAAAGTATTAGATCGAAGGTTGATAAAGCTTGTGAAATTGTTGAAACATGACAAGCTAAGATCAAGATGCTTGATGACATTGTTCAAAAGTTAAATGGTATCTAACATGTATCATATTTAAAGAAAACGAGTCTCTCTAAGCACCTTATATACTAAACAATTTTGGATATAAAATCGAAAAAGATAACATTAAAGTGGTAAAGATGTGAGGGTTATGATGAAAGGGTCAGTGAGTGAACCATCATCGATGTGCTCACTCAAAAGATACATAAAGATCACTTGTATATAACACAGTTCAATTAGTATTTCATATCACTTAAAATCAAATCTCATATATCACATCACTTAGAATTTAGTACCTGATTACAAATACATTATATTCCAACAAGTTCGTTATGAACACAAGCATTTCCAATAAGTTCGGTATGAACACAAGCATTTCTATTAAGTCTATTTTGAACACAAGCATTTCATATAATCATTTCAGGATAATCTAATCATTCATTTCATCTCATTCATATCATCCACATATACACAATCATAGCATATCATTGTATCCCCCACAATTTAGTCATTCTTAGCAAATATTCAAATGGTATATGTAAAGATATGGATGTAATGCATGTGAGACTCCATTTTCATTTTTATTTTGTTATGGCTGAGTGCCTATTAATTGACCTATATCCCCTGTGGATACCAGACCTATTTCAGGTACTAACCCATATCCCTTATGGATACTAGGCTTATTTCAAGCATTGGCTCATATCCTCTGTGGATACTTGACTTATCTCAGGTACTGACCCATATCCCTTGTAGATATCGAGCTTACTTTAGGCCCGTCACTCCGGTCATAACTCTTTTATCTAATCATGCACATCAATGTCACGAAATGTATCGTCTCATATAATGTGATATCAATCACTTTCATTCAACGTGCACAGCCATTTATCACAATCATCGGATCAGAGCTCGGGATTCAACTCAATTGAGTATCACTTATTCCATTCACATTTATCATTGAACCTTGTTTCGGCATTTAACAATAATGTTGAGTATCATTTATTCAGTCAAATTCACATACAATGAGCACTTCCAATACAGTCCCGAATAATGGTCTCCTCAAACAATCAATTGTCTGGAATCATCAATATCACAATCATATCAAAATCATTTCAATATATATATATATAGATATAAGGATTAAACAAAAACAATTCAAACAGAAGCACATATCTAATTGAGATCACACATCTAGGTTGACTCTCATAATTCAAACCAAAACACATATATAATTTAGATTACACATCTAGGTCAACTCACAGTATGCTCCAGAATAGCTATTGACTTGACAATCCGACAATGTCTGGATATTGTCGATCAATTTATGCTTCTAAATCATACAATACACACATAATCCACATATTACTAAGTTGATCAATCATATCATTGTTTAACCATGCACATGTATATGTATCATGTTCAATGCATGCTCAGTTGACTATCTCGGGTATTTATCCCTAATCACAGCACTTGACCATTAACATCATCATTTGTGTATGTTAATCTTACGCTTAGGTTCATAGATCAAAGAACTTAGCTAATCTAATAGCATTAATCATATGTCCATCACATATTTAATCACTTTATCCATCATCCACTAAGTTCAATTTTAGCTTCATTCTAGTCTAAATGCATCATAGAAAACACCTTATGTTAGGTCTGGGTCTTTTTAGAATATGTAAAAGCTTATAATAAGTAAAAGAAGAAAACAAGGAGTGCATGATAGTGACAGACATGAATTTTCCATTTTTCTGTAATTTTTTCAGTTCTTCTCAAGATAAATTTTCAGGTCAGTTTGTATGATCATTATGACCTAGAAAATGAGGTATATAGGCAACACATTCTTTAAAAAAATTGTTCCTATATGTCTTAAGTTTCTAATGACATCAAATTCATTCAGATTGGTTTAGTATTCTGCAAGTTATGCCCAAAATACTAAAGACTATTCTCAAAAAATGACAACACCCAGTTCTCAACTTCAAGCCAAATTTAGAAACCCTTAGAGACAGAATTCAAATTTGACTCCTTCATAAAAATTATATATGTATATCTCTATTTTAATATAAATTAAAAATCATCCCATTTGGATATCTAAAGATTAAGATATGGCTAAAATACAGATGCCTATTTAGTGGAAACACTCTATCTAACATATTCCAACATAGGGGTCTATCATAGGCAGTATTGGAGAAATAGACATAACTCAAGCTCTAGTCACTATTTTCTTAAGCAACTTTCACAGAGATCAAGTTAAGACCTATATCTACAACTTCATTCTTTGAGTTTCTTCAAATTTGTGCTCTAAGAATATGAAAGACATATTGAAAGAGAAAGATGAAATAGAAACCGAAATTTCAACTTACCTTGATAACCTCTTTCCTTCTCTTCTTCTCTCCCCCTTTTTATCCCCCTCTCTTGTTATTTTCTTTTTTCTTCCTCTTCTAACCTTATGGCCAACCTTTACTCTCACTTCTATTTATTTTTTTCATTCATTTTCTTTAGAAAATTCAAAGAAAGTCAAACTAATTCATATGTTACCATTTCATTAGTCTACGTGTCACCATTTTATTGGTACATATGTTATCCTTCTATTGATCCATATGTTACTATTATATTAGTCCATGTGTCACTTACCTTAGGCTCTACATATAACTCATTTAAGCCTCCCTATGTCACTACTTATAAGGATACACATGTCACCAATTGTAAGGCTACACATGTCACTAATTGTAAAGCTACACATCACCATTCTATTGCTCCACATGTTACAAGTCTAAGGTACCATTTATCACAAATTTAAAGGGCTACTTGTAGCAATCATATTCAAGCCACTTGTCATCCATTTAACTGAGTCATTTGTCACTTATTTCCAATGCCACATGTCACCATTTCATAGGCCTAATCAACCTAGATTTCCATCTATCTATTTGTCTTGCTCTTTAACATTTTTCTTATACTAGATACACATATCACCTCATCAATTACTCAATTGTAACAATAAATTCCTCATTTCACTAATTATAGTCCATCAATTCATGTTATTGATAAATCAAAATGCAAAACATTGGGAATACACGTTCATATCATATTCTTTTTTGTTCCATACCCCGGAATATGTCAATTAAGTACATATACTATCTTGTAATGTTTTCTAAATCATGATTCATATGTGTATATAAATACTATGCATGTGAATGAAATGCACCTCGTAAATTCTTAAATGAAATAACTCATGTGACTCAATCTAATAGTTTAATCTCTTAACAATTGTAAGAGGTAAGATTAGAGTTACAGATAAAGTGAGTTAGACCACCAAGTCACCATAGAGATAATGTTGGAAGACTCGATCTTATATATTCTTACCTTTAGTGGTGGAAATCCAGCTACCTTTTAAATGAATAGGGAAAGTTTAGGGAAGATAGATAGATGAGGGCTATGGTGAATCATGTGACATTTCATAAAGTCAAAGAAGTAAGTACATCTAGAAAGATCTTACTGGAAAATGTTTACATTTTAAATAATATAACTAACATATTGACAAAGAGGTTACCATGGAGAAGTTCAATCATTTCTTAAACTTGATTTTCAAAGTGATAGATATAGTTCCCATCCAAACCTATATATAGTACTTGTTATGACCTATGGACTCCACCTCTATAGGTCTACACACGTCGAGGTGCACCAGCTCCAACTTTGTCTCTTTTTAGTAGACTTTTTATGAAACAAGACTCGATGTTGATTTCCAGCCACTGAATGATCACATGGGTTTAGAGAAATCATAGTCTTCATAGGGATAAATGGTCTTCTAATTGGCAACTTGATCCTCTTTTCATCCCAATCTTTGGTGCCACAAATTTGATGAAGTATTTTATTAAATGACATATAATTCTCCAACACATAGCATCAAGTATATCTTATAATCATAACTTACCATAAGCAACCATCAACGCTCCTTTAGATAGCTTCCATTTTCCATCTCGAAATGTGTACCAATATCTCTTTTTTTCAAGCACATTCGTAGATAATAAATTAAGTTACAAGTATTAAATATTTTGTATACCTTTCAAGGTCAATATATACCCAGTGTTAGTTTAGACTTGATTGTCTCCCATACCGACAATGCTAATAGAGCTCTTATTGCCCATCTTCACACTTCTAACATCATCACTCCTATAGTTAGTGAAGTACTCTCTCCTTGGAATATAGTGATAAAATGTCTTTGTGTTAACAAGCCACTCTAGACCTGAGTGACTAATCTGGAGACACTCATTGGTTACACAAATCAACAACACTTTATTATTTGTACTTCATATTGTTTTTGTAGTGTTGTTGTCGTCTCCATCCTTCTGATTGTCTTACTTCTTCTAGTCTCTCTTTCACTTATAGCAGAACTTTTTTATAGGACCAGGTTTCCTGCAGTAGTGACATGTTTTGGTCTCTTTATTATCTTCTGACTTTAATCTATTCCTTGACTTCCCCTTGAGACCTCTACTCTTGCTTCTTCCTATGTTTTCTACCACAAAAGCCTGCACGTTGTCAACACTAATCTCCTTCCTCCTAATCTCTTCATTGAACATGCTCTCTTTGATCATATCCAATGAAAGCACACCATTGATAGTAGATTTATTGATAGTCACAACCAATGTTTCCCGACTATCTACCGAAGAACTTAATAAGAACAATTCTGGCAATTCATCATTAAGGAAGATCTTCTTTGTGGTCAACTTGTTCTTATTGCCCCAAAAATCACTGAGATGTTCTAACACTGATTTCTTGGCCTTCAACTTCAATTCATAAGCATTTTAATCAAGAAGGCCTTATTGTAAGCAGTCTTCCTCTTATGGAGAGCCTTCAACTTTTTCTATAGCTCAAAAAGATCCATTTCTTGGGATACATGATTGAAGATGATGATATCCATCTACTGCTTAATAGTTCCCAAGGTCTTTTACTTCATCTTCTCCCACTATTTATTTGTCATCTTCTTTAGCTTAGATAGGACATCGTCTTTTATAATTCTATCTAAATCAATTGGATTGTAAAGAGCCTTATAATATAGGAAATCTTACATCATAGGTCTCCATGTCGAGCAGTTGGTCAACATCAACTTTATTATAGAGCTATTTTCATTCTCCATACCTTAAGCTCTGACACCACTTGTTGGACTTTGATACCGTTCAAACAATAATGCTCATAAGATCTTCAAGATTGTTGAACCAATAACAAACTATTCACGTAATAAATATGACAAAAAGATAATGAACACAAGATTTTAACTTGGAAAACCATCAAATATTGAGGTAAAAATTATAGGAAAAATTGGCAAAAAATCCACTAAGTATCGAATAACAAGATACAAAAGATGAAGATTTCAAACTAATCACTCTTTCACATGACAACTATAGTAGAAACTTCAAGCTTTCTAAAAAGACTTTAGCTAATTACCTCCAAAATTGAGTACAAATTGATATATATACATACACACACACACACACACACACACACTCACACCAATTGTAACACCCCACTCCCGCAAAACCCGAACCCGATATCGACAGTGATACCCGGATCCGTGCCCCGCGAGGGTGG
>JANQBM010000004.1:32237731-32263860 GCA_025594535.1 Erythroxylum domingense
TCTGTCACTTGACAATTTTTCGGGTCCGGAAACAATTCCGAAAAATTCCCAAAAAATTCCTATAATTCTCTAAAATTAGGAAAACCCTAATGAACCTCTCCAATTTCAATTTTCAATCACACAAATCACTTTTTCTATATAACTCAATTATTCACAATTAAAATCGGGAAAATGTCATGAAGGCATGTACAAGCATTTCATGTGCAAAAATTCACTATTTATTAGTCATGTGCATATATGAATGCATGAATATCTCGAAAACGCTTCCAATAATCCTAACCCATCCCAAATTACCAAAATACCCTTTTCAATAAGTGAGGGGATGTTACAGTATTGAACAGCAACCTTATCCTTATAAAGAGATCCATCAAGACCTAACCTCATAATGGGAATAGTATCAGGTAGATTGTTAGAGAGGTCCATATTAATGCAGATTCTAGTATAGCCTAACCTCCTCCTATTTACAGTGTTATCATCTAAGCATAGAGGTTTACTAAGAAAGCTACCTATCATACTCAATCCCTTAGTAGTCCAATATTCAAGACGAACATTGTATAGATTTACCCATAGGGGAACTGGTCTTTTTTCATGCCTGTCGATCTGGAATCTTGGTTACCAAGGTTATAGGAATAGAGGAAAATTAGCAATATGGCATGGCCCTTCTTCAACCACTTTCAATGCTTGAGCTTTAGTGGAGAATCTAAAAAGGATGTACTTTTCCTCAGCTACTACAACTTCTACAAAACCTTTATTCTTCCATACTATTAGTGCCCATTTTTGAATTACCGGAAAAGCTGGTCTTTTGTCCCAAAAAAACCCTATGAGAGAGTTTTCCCAAGATTTAGACTTTGTCCATTAAGCCTAGAGTTGCTTTTCTTAACATAGGTTACCAATACGTTCTTTACCTTTTAATTGAAACTGCACGCAAATCTCCAGCACATATAACATTGGTAATTAGTACTAGGTTGAAGAAATACTGGCCATTGATTGTGAACTTTATCACTAACTACAACAACAAACATAACCTTTAGTGACGAAACCAAATGTCGCTAAAGAATAAACAATCGTCGCAAATTGAAAATATCATCGCCCAAATCATCGCTGAATTTTGTTAGCAAAACAACAACTGCGACGTTTTTTAAAGTCGTCGCTAAAATGTATTTTTAACACAAATAATTCATCGGTAAAAAGTATAACTGATGAGAACTATGAGTGTCGTATATAGTTTTGATTTTGTAATCTACATAACATATCATTAGCAAGACAAAATTTGTAAATAGAAAGACTTGGACCTTATAGTAGAAAAATAAAAAGTAACTGACTGATTATCCTTTCTCATATAGAGGCAAAAACTATAGAACTAACTAAATTAAAAGATGTGATAAAGGTAAAAAACCTCTTTCCAACAAATTCAAATTGTGATAGATTCTTCACATTTCTCACTACATGCAAAAAGAAAAGGAATCTATCAAAGATTTAGGGCAGAAATTTCCATAATGCAACACATCCTTTTTCTATATATATTCATTCGTCATCCCCATTTGTTGTTCACCATATTAATTCTGTAACCCACAAACAAATCTGTAAGTTATAACAATTTTCTAATATGTTTTTCTTTAATTTTAAGGAAGTAAGTAGAGTTGTAATCAAAAGTTGTGCCTTCTATAAGAAATTAGTACTTTTTGAGCTTCATTTGTGGGTTCTCTTTCTTTAGTCTCAGTATGCATTGCAGGGTTAGGTTGTGGTTAGATTGATGCTCATGCTACCTTCTGATAAAGGTGGTGATGCCTCTAGTATAATAGGCATATAACGCACTTTCCACTTCTTATTACGTTCTCTTTTCTCTTAGACTTTTGTTGAAACTAGTTAGGTTATCCAACTTGTGGGTTTGTTTGCTGGTTGGAGAAGCTTGCAAATATGGAGATCTATATAGTCTTAAGGTATAAAACTAACACTACAGCTCTTAGCACGACTTTGCTCAACAAGGGCTTGAGCCATGGTGCATGTTTTGAAATTAGACAAGTGAATGATCCTAAACGATGCTTTCTTAATTCTGTTGCATAATAAGAGAAGTTACATTATGCAATAGTCATCAACCTCATTTCTAGTAAGATTGAATTTAAGATTGTACATGTTATACAAATTTAGACGAGAAATGCATGTTGTTGAAGATCAAATGAGTAATGAAATGTTATAGATAGGTAGATAATAGAGCAGTGCAACATTTGGCTCCATAAAAGAAACAACATTAGCGAAGTTAATGAAAAATAAAGAGAAAGAGAGAAATTAGAGAGGAGAGAGAGAAAAAATTGCCTTTATTTTTTCATTTTTCGATCTCACTTAGCACGTAATATACGTATCTAACAAGAGGCCTTGAAAAAAGTACTAGATATATTTTTTTCTATAATAGAGGACTAATGGAAAAGTTAAGTTAGGATTCAACTAACGTCTCAATACTTCTCCATCACCTTCTCGTCTCTCTCTCTCTGAGTTTGAGATGACAACCTAAACCCTAATTTGCTAATCAACAAATTGCTTCTTTCGAATAATTATCAAATTGTATCTCACATGCCCATGTCACTCGTCAACTCTTCCCTTCTCTTTCGAAATTTGAAACATCTTTGGATTTGCTACAAGCTGCCAATCTAGGGTTTAGATTTTCCCCCTCTTAGATTCTTTTTCTTGCCTAATGGTGCCCTTTTATCTTATGCAGTCTTGTCTTTCTAAGGTTATAGGGTATTGACATAATATTTGTAATATTTAGGGCTTGTTTTGTTGGACATTAATTAATGGAATGGAAGGGAATGAAATAGAACAGAAGAGAACGATTTATAATGGAATATAGTGAAAAATTGTTTGGGAGGGATAGAAGAGTTCATAATGTAACGTAGTGAAACATTGTTTGGAAGATGGATGGAATGGAATGTAATGTATAATAAATGACTATTATACCCCTGATATTAAAACGGTTGTTACAAAAGGTTTAACGCTGTGATTTTAAAACAGAAATCATATCCAATTAAAAAGTCATGCATAACTGTAACAAATAATTTTTTATATATTTTCTATTTTAAAATAATAAAAATTTTAGTAAAATTTTTATTATTTTATTATTAATTATATACAATTTATTATTAATTATTTAATAAATTTTATTCTATTATAAGTGATTTATATTTAAAAATTATTTATTTATATAGAAATATATACAAATAATTAAAGAATAATTTTTCTATTTTTCTATTTTCATTAATAAAAATTTTATTATTTTATTATTTATTATATACAATTTTATTAATAATATAAAAATATTATTATTAGGGTAAGGAGAAATAATATAAAAATATTATTAATTATATACAAGGAGTTAGGGTTAGAAGAAATAATTGGTATTAAGAAAAATTATTGAGGGTATATTAGGTAGTATATATTTATTAGTTTACATTCCATCCTAAAGCCCCCAAATCGAAAGTTTCATATTTTCACTATTTATGATGGAATGGAACGTAACATGAAACTCTCCGCTTCCATCCCATTCTATTACATTCCAATATGAAACCCTCAACCAAACGATGGAAGTATATTACGTTCCGTTCCATTCCAAACCCTTCAACCAAACAGACTCTAAGTATTTATATTTAAGTTTTGTTTGAATAATTGATGATATCAATGCATGAATTACATAATCCTTTGCATAATAAACCCCTAAGATGATATATAGACTAGAAACCCGTTATGCAATTCCCATAATGTTGGGTTTCAATTTTCTTAGGATTTATTTTATTAAATTATCAAGCATGAAAATAAATTAGAATTTATGAATTAGAAAATTTTTGGAGTTTAATATGGTATATTATGAATTTTATATGGTGGCATGAATTAAAAAGAAAGAATTAAAATTTAAGTGGAGGAGTTAGTAGGAATTTTCTTTAATAAGGAAGGATAAAATTGGAAAATAAAAATTTTTGTCTTAAGTTAATAAGACAAAGAGAAGAAAGAGTCATGAGAGTTAAGGAAAACAAAAGAAAGACAGAGTGTCATGGAAGAGACTAGAAGGAGAGAAGGAGAATGCAAGGGAAGAAGAAGGAAAGAAAGAAAAAGGAGAAAGAAGAAGAAGGAAAAGTTTAGGTGAGTTTTTAGGTATTTTTTTGTTTTCATAGATGAAGGAAGTAAAGAAAATAGGTTTTATGTGATGAAAATGAAGGGAGAGAAAGAAGAAGAACAAGAGCTTTATCTTCTTGGATTCTTACAACTTTAGTTAGATCTTAGTTCTTTGAGTTAGAAAAATCAAGAATAGATCAAGCTTAAGTTCATTCATGGATAGTCGTGTATGTTGATCAAATGAATATATATATGTGTGTTTGAAGGAAATCAAGCTAGTCGAAGTCAAGAGCAAGGAGAAGAGCAAGCTTGATTTTTGAAGTATCAAGTAAAATAGGTGGGTAATATGTTTATAGATTTGTGATGATGAGCAAAAATATTTGTGTGTATGAATGCTATAAATGTTTGTCTTGATTCATTGTGAATGTGAGAAAAACATATAAATGTTTGTCTTGACTCATTGTGAATGTGGAAAAAATATTCCCTGTATTTATATCATGTTTGTTTGTTTAATTGTATTACTTTATGCTAAGGAAAAACAAAAACTTAAAAAGCATGAAAATATGATTTTGACATGTATGCATCTGAAATCTGATTATGTGGGTAAGAGAGATACCATTTCGTTCGTCACGTGCACGTCGACTTAAAGCCTTCTACCGGCTGCCTGCTTATGGCATATGAGCTCCGAAAAATGGACTCATTTTGTTTATGGTGTAAACTTCGATTTTGCCATTTCGCTCTATGGGATTCTCTAAAGCCATTTTGTTTGTGCATTGCATCCTAAATTGTTGGACATGGAAGATAATCGAATGATATTTTGTGATGATCCAATGAGAAATATGAGCTGAATTATGTGGTAATGTGTTTCGGATATATGTGAAAAAATTTAAAGTTGAATGTGATATACTAAGTTTAGTATGTGGTTTATAAATATGTGATATATATATATATATATATATATATATATAATGTATATATATATTTGATTGTGTGTGGTTTGTTATTGATGGATATAAACGTATTAGCCACTGAGCTTCCTAGCTCACCCCACTATTTTCCCACTCCTCAGGTGAAGAAAAAACAGATCAATAATAAACTTTTCAAAACTTCGGCAGACTTCAAGGTTTTTATCATTTGTAACTTATCTAGGTAGTTCAGAAATTATTGGCACTTAGAATCATTTTCAAGCATAAGCATTCATGATTGTGTTTTACATTTTGCTACTGATGTAATTTTTGGGATTTGTAACATGGAGTGGTGCAAAAACTCTGTTAGTGAAAGTTGAGAGAAAAGTTGCAGAGATTTTCATATGTATGGGTAAAATGTTATGTTTTGTCAAATGTTAATGTGGTTTGCATGATGGCTTTTGGGATGGATTTTCTTTAAGTAAAATTGTTTATATAGAAGTTGTATGTATGAAATTGAAAGTTAGATTTCGGGTCTTGTGGTTGAAGTTATTGGTTCTGTCTATATATATATGTAAATGTTGTTAGCAGATGTACGTAAATAGTGATTATGGGTTAATACAATATGAAACTTTGAGGAATAAACTGCACTAATCTAGGTAAAATTTGACAAAAATGTCTTCATGAAAGTTGTAGATCTTTTTCTTAAGTTTCCAACGACATAAAATTTGTAATTTTTAAATTTCTAGATTGAAAATTATGGTAGTTTGCAGTTGGGTGCGCGATGAGTCATGATTGCGACAATCTGTGTTAAGTCGTGATCGCGACGAGCTGATTTCTTCTCACGCCCGTGCGTTGTTTTTGTTGACTCTCATGGCTGTGAGAAATATTTCTCATGGTCGTGCATTTTGTTATTGAAGTCTCACGGGCGTGAGACTTAAAACTCACACCGGTGACTTTTATGACTTTTTCAGTCACAGACATTACTTTCCTTACTCACACTCGTTAGCTTAACCAACTGTGTTTTAATTGTCGCATCTCAACACTGTGCTCTATATAGATTTCCTTTTTTTTAAAAGTCCCATCATGAATTTATCAATTTTATTTTGTTCTGTAAATTATTTATTAAAATTTTATGTCCGAATCAAGACTCGGGTCCAACACATAAGGCTTATCAGTGAAAAATTCCACGAGCCTAAAAGTCATAGTGAGAACTTGCTTATCGATTCATGTAGTGTAATAATGCCATATATTATTGTGTCTGTGTAGATTCAAACTTAATTTACGAACTTCATTATGATTAATTCAAACTTAGTATTAACATTAGATATCACGTAATGATGCAACTCCCATGAGGCTTATCTGTGAAAATTCCATGATCCTAGGAGTCATAGTGATAACTTACTTTCTCAATTCATGTGGTGTAACAATGCCACGTACCATAGTGTTTGTTTAAATTCAAACTTAATTTATAAACTTCAATATGATTAATTCAAACTTAGTATTAACAATAGAAATTCACATAATGTTCATGTTAATTCAAACTTAGTATTAATAATAGAAATTCGCATAATGTTCATGACAATCCTTTGCATAATAAACCCCTATGATGGCATATGGGCTAAAAACTTACGATGTTACTCCCATGAGGCTTATTGGTGAAAATTTTCAAAAGCCTATGTGTCAAAGTGAGAATTTGTGTTCTCGATTCATGTGGTGTAATAATGCCAAATACCATAGTGATTGTTTAAATTCAAAATTTGAAAATGAACTTGTAGTGATTAATGGTTATATTATAAAGACCTAGGATTACATTTAGTAATTAAGTTATCTACTTTTAATTGTCTAGCTAGATGGGCTAAAGTTAGATGTCTCGTTATAAATGGTACACTAAATACTTAGAAGGAGTTAAAAGTTTCATGCAATTTGTAAAAGATCAAATAGGTGATGAATGTCGTATTCATTGTCCATACATAGATTACTTAAATGTCAACATTTAAAGTCAAGATGTAGTATATAATCACTTGCTAATATGAGGGATAGATAAATTCTATACTTCATAACTTTATCATGGTGAACGTAAGGAAGCAAGTTGTAGTACAAGTGTTGATGATAGTAACAATAATGATGTAGATGATGGTGATGATGATGATGGTATTGGGGAAATGTTAGAGGATTATGGGAATTATTTAGAGACAATGAATGATATCGATTTACCTAACATAAGTGTTAGTATTACAGAAGATGATTTCAGGAAGTTATTGAAAGTTGTTCAAGAAGAATTATATCTAGGGTCCTCGAATTTCTCACAACTATCTTTTATTGTCAAGTTGTTGCATTTGAAGTTCTATAATAAATATAATAACAAGTCTTTTAACATGTTAATTGACTTGCTCATGATGTATTAACTACTGGACACAAATTGTTTAAATCTTACTATGATGTAAAAAAACTGTTAAGGGATCTTAGATTAAGATATATATATCAATACATGCTTGTAAATATGATTATGCTACATTTTGGAAGGAAAGTTAAGATCATGAAGATTGTCCCATTTGTGGTACATTAAGGTGGCTAGTGGATGATGGGAAAGGGAAAAAGATACTGCATAAAATCTTGAGATACTTTCCTATTAAACCACGACTACAAAGGCCTTTTACACCAACAAAAATAGTCATAATTATAAGGTGACATAAAGAGAAATGCATTGATGATAACATTATGCATCATCCAGTATATTTAATGGTTTGCATAAAATTTGTCATAATGTTGGACTTGGTTTAGCCTTAGATGGATTTAATCCTTTTGTTAATTTGAGTACTTCTTACAACATATGACCGATTATATTAATAACATACAATTTATCTATATGAAAGTGTATGAAGGAGCCTTTTATATTATTGTCATTGTTTTCCAGGACCTACTGCTCTTGGTAAGGATATCGATGTATACATACAACCAATAATTAACGACTTAAATGATCTATGGGAGGTTGGACTAGAAACTTTTGATGATGTTCAAGGTGAAGCATTTATAATGCATGCGGCTATTTTGTAGATTATAAATGATTTTTCAGCTTATAGGAATTTGTTTAGATAGAGCATTAAAGGGTATATGGTCTGTTCTGCATGTAACTATCAAACTTATTAAATGAGGCTACAAAGTAAAATATGTTAACAAGACATCATCGTTACTTGGAACTTGTGCATAGATGGTGAAGAAGAAAATTTTTTAATGGCGAAGTAGAATTGGGTAAAGCTTTTTTGGAGTTGTCTGGGGATGATGTGGTTATGCAACTATCACATTTGGGTGACATTACACCTGCGAAACACCCAAGTAATCAAAAGCGAAAGTGAAATGTTGTTGAACTCAATTAGAATAAAAAAACATATTTTCAATTTTTCGTATTGGAAGGAATTATTATTGAGGCATAATCTTGATGTAATGCATATTTAATATTTGTGAGAATATTTTAGGAACTGTGATGGGAATTGATGACAAATTGAAAGACACAATTAAGGCTATACTAGACTTAGAAGACATGAATATAAGAAAATATTTGCATTTGAAAAGAAGAGATGATGGGTCATACATTATTCCACCTACCTCTTACATCATCTCAAAAAAGGAGAAGCAAGCTTTTTGTTAATTTCTTAAATCATTCAAGTTTTCTGATGGGTATGCATCGAATAGCCCGTTGTGTGAATGTTAAAGAGGAAAAAGTATCAGGGTTGAAAAGCCATGATTGTTATGTACTTCTGCAACGATCACTTCCTGTTGAAATATATGGATGTTTGCTGAAGGATGTGTCTATAACTTTGGGTCAATTGAGTGAGTTTTTTAAGCAATTGTGTTGCAAGACATTTAAAGTTGAAAAGCTTGAAAAAATGAAAAAAGACATAGCTTCGATTCTATGTAAGTTTGAACTAGTATTCCCCTATTGTTTTTTGTTGTTATGGTGCATTTGGCAATTCACTTGCCATACGAAGCAAAACTTTATGGACCGATTCAATTTCGATGGCTGTAACACATTGAAAGGTAATTTATATTAACTTCTACTTTTTTAAAAGTTATTAGTTAGTAACAATTATTAATGCTTTATATTTTAACAATTGTTAATGTCTTATATTTTGTTTAGGTTTTTATGCTCTCTTAAGCGTTAAGTACTTAATGGAACTCGACCTAAAGGGTCTATTAAGTACTTATATTACGAATGAATGCTTGACATTTTGTTTGATGTACTTAAATGATGTCGAGACAAGATTTAATAGACTAGAACATAACTTTGATTTTGATAAAGAAGGTGGCTTGTCAGTTTTCACCTAAAAAGTTAGGCCACTTGGTGTCAAAAAATATGTCGAGTTAACTAAAGACGAATTGGAAATTGCCCATTGGTATATTTTAAACAATTACAAGGAAGTTGACATATATATGGAGTATGCATATTACTTTGAATCAAAATTTCATATTTCAATGTTGTCATTCAATCTATTTTTCCTTATCTCTATTTGTCTTTTTAAATAAAGAGAATAAAGAGTCGATTCGAAGAAAAAGGATTGTTAATTTTGAAGAAAGACATAAGCTTAAGTTATTATCCTAGTTTAGGACTCGAGTAAGTAATATATTGATGGAATATTATGAACTTACCACAATTTGTATGTCATTTTAACTTCTAGTTTCATTTTGTCATATAGATGATACACTTACATAATCGTAACATATACGAGGTAATAACAACATTATATTCTTTGACATATGGGCCTCATATATGTGGGGAAAAATATACAAGTTGTATTTTTAATGAGGTTAGATTTCACATACAAGATAGAGACAGTCGACTTAGAAGCTAAAATTGTGGGGTTGTTGTTAAGGGATGTCATGATGACGATTTTATTGAATTCTATGGTATCATCTCTAAAATAATGGAGTTGCATTACATTAAGGATAAAAAGGTTGTTCTATTTAAGTGCAAATAGTTTAATCTTGCTGACATGAATGTCAGTAGGAATGTTACTAGCATCAATATTAGTAAAACATGGTATGATAATGACCCTTTTTTCCTTACAAGTCAAGTGAAGCAAGTTTTCTACCTCAATGATACTGTAATGGGTAAAATTTGGAAGGTTGTTTAAAAGTTCCAGCATCGAAATCTCTTTGGATTTTGTGAAAGGGATAATGGTCTAATAAGTGAGGATGATGATGAAGTATATCAGAGATTGAATCAGAGTTGAATAATGAAGCCATTCGAATAGAAGATGCAAATATATCATCATTCCGTAGGAGAGATGTTGATCCTAATATAGTACAAGTGGACAAAGTATAAGTCAATCTTATAGTAGAAAGAGATAAACACTATATTGAGATGAATTTTATGAAAATGATAATACTTTGACCGAATATAATAGTGATGAAGAGTCAAATCATAATGTAACTAATGATGATGATTTTCAAGATGTTGATCATGGTGATTGAAGGTAAAAGAATTGTTGTTTATATGGGATTATTGTTTTTATCATTTGAAAACTAACAAGCCATAATTTTAATTAACTTATGATTAGCCATTTTGTAAAAGCAATGTATTTCATTATGCTTCATTTCACAAAAGTAATGTATTCCACTATGCTTCACTTTGTAAACGTTATGTATTCCATTATACTTTATTTTATATAAGTAATGTATTTTATTATGCTTAATTAATTTATCTTTCAAATGCTATGTAGTATTTATAACTTTGTTCATAATTTAAGATCATTAAAGAACTTCTTATAACTATATTGCTTTAAGAACTTCTTATTACTATGTTGATTGAAGCAAAAATGCTTCCCTTGTATGAAATGCACATCACTAAATAATTAAATGCTTAATTCCTTATTAACTTTTATTCTATAAGCATGTAATAAAATTTGTAAAGAGTTGATAACAATAGTACCAATACATGTAACAAATTCCTTATTGAAAGAAACTACAACCATATTAATGCTTATTTCTAAAATATGATTCAAATTTTGTTTATATTTGTTAGATGTGTTATTTATAGATAAAGAAAAGTCAAGACTAGTAAAGTTTTGAAGTTATACATTGTTTCTTTTAACAAATAATGAATTTTGTAATGAACGGAACACGTAAAAAATGTTTCTAATGTGATTCAAAAGGTAGGGCCAAAGATCCAATCATCTTCCTTTTTTATATATTTCTATAGTTGGAACTAATACAAAATAGTAACAAGTTCATGGCCTAGAAGCCTTTAGGGGTCATTACAAAAGATTAGTAGAAGAAGAAACAAATAATAAGAAGAAAGAGCAACTAAAAGAAAAAAAAATGCTTTAAGTTGCCATTGGTTCCAATCATCATTGATTATACTTTGATAATGTTTTGTCAAATGCTTCGAAATGATTTAAGGAAAAAATTGACAAATTCTTTATGTTGTTATTCTAATTAGTTTTATTTTATATTGGAAAATCATTGAGAAATAATTTATTAATATTTTATATTAGAAAACCATTGAGAAATCATTATAGATATTTAATATAATGGCACCTAGACGAAACAAGGGAAAGAAGGTGGCAATTAGCGAAGATGTTCCTCCCCCACAACAACCAGATCAATCCGACTCTATCTAACAACAACAACTGACTTCATCTACTAATGAAATAAATCAGTAAAAACCTCTATCTACCTCAACTAGTGCTAAGGGATCTTCAGGTTTGTAAAACTTTACCAACTATAATTACACTGATCCTCAAATATATATTTACATATTTAATGCAATTTTTTCTTATCATTATTTTTTTGTTAGGTTCCAATACTGACATCAGAAAAAGAGGTAGAGGTATCACTAAAGGTTCTGAGTTACAACACATGACTATTGCAAGGAACAAGTTATTCGTGCATATTGACATCTCGTAAGGTCATCTTGTTGACAAGATTCAATTAACAAAATTGTCCAGTGAGTTAGGGGTCATTGTCAGGATTGAATTGCTTTGCCTTTAACATGCCAAGTAATTGAATGAAGACAACTAACTATAGAATGTTCTAGACAAAGTTTTAGTAATTTTTTAATTTATTTAATTATATGAATTTTTATTTATTTAAAGATTAATTTCACTTTTACTTGTTGTTTATAGATGAAGCTCAATATCATCAATGTAAAGAACCTCGAAATGCCAAGCTGTGTGAATTAATTGTTGAAACAAAGGGCGAATAAGGAGACATGTTCCCAAATGGATAACTCCAGAAAATTAAAGCCAAATGTGTGATTATTGGTCCTCTGCCAACGTTAAATTTTGTCTTCTTTCTCTTAACATTTTCTTCAATTAATCTTGTTATATAATTTAATGACTATTTCCTTTCTTTATTTAGGAAAAGCGTGAGAAATTCAAGGTTAATAAAGAAAAAATGAAAACTCCTCACAATTAAGGCTCCAAATAATTTGTTGTCGTACGAAATGAATTTGTAAGTTCTTTGTTTAAAAGTTATAATTACATTCGTAAATAAAATATTATTTATTGTGATTCAATTTTTTTTTTATATAAAACAAAGTTAGAAGCAGCTACATAGAGAAGAGTGTGATAGGATCACACTCTATAAACTCACACATTATAAGGAAGGTGAAGGTTGGACTTCTGAATAAGCTCAGAATAATTATGTAAGTATAAAAAAAATTTTAGATATAAATTTTTTTAATTTTTATACTTCTTTATTTATGTTGTACTAACCAATAATATTCAAATGAAATATTTATTTTTTTTTAATTTTAGAATAAGATGCAAGAGTTGTTGCAAAGATCAAGGTACATCAACAACATCCTTAGTGCAAGATCAGGGTACATAAAGGTCTTGGGTATGACCCTAAGCTAAATGGTTCATCATCGTCAAGACCAGCATTTGTAACCACACTTTAAGAGGAGAACCAGTCACTTAAAGCTCAATTACAATGTAATAAAGAAAAGTTTGAACGTAATGAGCAAAAGTTACACTGTATTGAATGAAAGTTGGCCAAGCTTGAAAAAATGGTCAAACAAATATTTGACCCAAATTATGAAAGAAGTAGTGACGATGACCACGAGTATTAGTTTGTACATAAGTTTTTTTTGTTAACATTTGTAAATATCATTTTATTTTGATATAAAATGCTTCTAATTTTTAATTATTTTATTTTATTTTCATTTAATTAATTATAAATCAAAAAATTCTAAATATTACAAACAATAAGATGGATTAAAAATCTTATCATTAATTATAATTAAATCAAAAAAATTTTAATAGGATTTTTTAGTCAAAAATCAAAAATCGTCATTAAAACTTTTTAGCTACATTTCTAAAAACGTCGACAATAATTTTTAAAATTTATTAAAAATTAAGAATTAAATGAAAATTTTTTAAAAATAAATAAAAATGTAGCTAAAAAAATTTGACTACAATTCCAAAATCATCACCTAAACTTTTTAGCTACGTTCTATAAACCGTCATGAATAACTTTTACCTACGTTCAAAAAATCGTCGCTAAATCTAATTCGATAAATAAACAAAACGTCGCAAAGCATTATTACTTACAAATACGATAACGTAGCTAATAACTTTTAGTCACGAAAAGAAAGCATCTCAAATTATCTTTTGCGATGATTTACCTTCTCTTCCCCTATCACTTTTCATGATGTATCTTAGATCGAAGTGAAATGTGAGTTGCGATGATATTATAAAAATGTCGCTGATAATATTTTTCTACCGCAATTTTGTAACAATTAGTGTGACAAATATTTATCGTCGCTAAAAGGTTTCGGCGATGATTTTTTAGCTTTTGACGACGAAAATATGCATCGCCAAAAGCCCCTTTTGTTGTAGTGAATCAAATATGCTCTCTCTACCACAATCAAGCTTACATGTTATATTTTCTTTTTAAATTTATTCTTTTTCATTTGCATCAATATGCATATGACTAGTATGGTTTTCTTCTAAACATCATAAAGTTATCTAATGTTTGAACTTAGTGAAAAAAATTAGGTTTTCAAGGATTAAATATTTTAACTTAAAATTCCTGAACTTCTATATTTTCGTAGATGGCACGCCACCATATACTTATTAATAATCATTTTGAGCAACGTATGATAGTTATTCAGACATAAATAAGTAGATGATGTGTAATCTAAATTATTGTTTTAAAAATTGTACTGGAAATTGAAATAATAAGACAAGATATTTAAGGTTTAAAAGGTTCAACTAATATTAGATCGTTCTAAACTTGCCAAAAATTAAATAAAATTAAAGAATTTAAAATATGATTGAAAAAAGAGACTGTTAAATGAAAATTAATTGATTTATTTTGGTTTATAAGAATTTGTTAATTTATGAAAATTGACCGATTAATTAATAAACTGATCAGTTTTTAATAACAAGAGTTAATAAAGTAAATTGAACTGAAAAATTAAACGGTTTAAGGTTTGTACAGCTTGACCGGATAATTTTTTTAATCATTGATCTAAACTCATAAAATTTAAATAATTTATTTTGAAATTGTGTTGAAAGCAAAAAATTTGAGATAATTTTTTGAAATCATCTTGATGCAAACAATGCTTATTTTTCCTTCTATGTCACCAAACTCTCACCTCAATTAGAGATGGAGTTCATCGATCCCTATATAATGCATAGAGAGGCTCACTTCATCGTTTATTTATATTTAGGCCTCCTTATGTTTATAATATATTGATAGAATTATCAAAAGATCAACTTGTTATTAGAAGTTTTAAGAATGATATAACTACTTTAATTAGATTAAGTAATTATGCTTTTCAAACTGAGACAATAATTGCTTCGATATATCTAAGTCAACTCACTTGAAACAAAAAATGTTCAAAAGTATATAACCAGTTTAGGTAAGTAATGCGACTATATCTTCTAAGAGAAAAATCATGAAAATAACATTTAATAACATTTTATTTTTTATATAAAATGCTTTTAATTTTTAATTATTTTATTTTTATTTTCATTTAATTAATTATAAATAAAAAAATTCTAAATATTACAAAAAATAAGATGGATTAAAAATCTTATCATTAATTATAATTAAATCAAAAAATTATTAATAGGATTGTTTAGTCAAAAATAAAAAATCGTCATTAAAACTTTTTAGCTACATTTCTAAAATCGTCGACAATAATTTTTAAAAATTATTAAAAATTAAGAATTAAATGAAACTTTTTTTAAAATAAATAAAAATGTAGCTAAAAAGATTTGGCTACAATTCCAAAATCATCACCTAAACTTTTTAGCTATGTTCTATAAACCGTCACGAATAACTTTTACCTACGTTCAAAAAATCGTCCCTAAATCTAATTTGATAAACAAACAAAATGTCGCAAAACATTATTACCTACAAATATGATAACATAGTTAATAACTTTTAGTCACGAAAAGAAAGCATCTCAAATTATCTTTTGCAACGATTTACCTTTTGTTCCCCTATCACTTTTCACGACGTATCTTAGATCGAAGTGAAATATGAGTTGCAATGATATTATAAAAATGTCGTTGATAATATTTTGCTACCGCAATTTTGTGACAATTAGTGTGACGAATATTTGTCATCGCTAAAAAGTTTTAGCGACGACTTTTTAGCTTTTGGAGACGAAAATATGCATTGCCAAAAGTCCCTTTTGTTGTAGTGAATCAAATATGCTCTCTCGACCATGATCAAGCTTACATGTTATATTTTCTTTTTTAATTTATTATTTTTCATTTGCATCAATATGCATATGACTAGTATGGTTTTCTTCTAAACATCATAAAGTTATCTAATGTTTGAACTTAGTGGAAAAATTATGTTCTCAAGGATTAAATATTTTAACTTAAAATTCCTGAACTTCTTTCGACAAGTGTTAAATGTTTTTCGTCTTAAAATTCCTGAACTTCTATATTTTCGTAGATGGCACACCACCACATACTTATTAATAATCATTTTGAGCAACGTATGACAGTTATTCAGACATAAATAAGTAGATGATGTGTAATCTAAATTATTGTTTTAAAAATTGTACTGGAAATTGAAACGGTAAGACAAAAAATTTAAGGTTTAAAAGGTTCAACTAATATTAGACCGTTATAAACTTGCTAAAAAGTAAATAAAATTAAAGAATCTAAATTATAATTGAAAAAGAGATTGTTAAATGAAAATTAATTGATTTATTTTAATTTATAAGAATTTATTAATTTATAAAAATTGATCGATTGATTAATAAACTGGTCATTTTTTAATAACAAGAGTTAATAAAATAAATTGAATTGAAAAATTAAACGGTTCAAGGATTGTACAACTTGACAAAATAAGTTTTTTTAATCATTGATCTAAATTCATAAAATTTAAATAATTTATTTTGAAATTGTGTTGAAAGCAGAAAATTTGAGATAATTGCTTGAAAATCATCTTGATGCAAACAATGCTTATTTTTCCTTCTATGTCACCAAACTCTCACCTCAATTAGAAATGGAGTTCATTGATCCCTATATAATGCATAGAGAGGTTCACTTCATCGTTTATTTATATTTAGGCCTCCTTATGTTTATAATATATTGATAGAATTATCAAAAGATCAACTTGTTATTAGTTTTCAAACTGAGACAATAATTGCTTCGATATATCTAAGTCAACTCACTTGAAACACAAAATGTTCAAAAGTATATAACCAGTTTAGGTAAGTAACGCGACTATATCTTCTAAGAGAAAAATCTGTTATAATAAAGTTAGACAATTTAATAAAATATAAAAATATAATCTATTTTAAATTCATTCTTAGATGTACAAGAATAATGCAATTAGTTTAAATGAGCGCCACAAAAATACCCTTAAATACAAAAATGATATTGAATTCTTAAGAGTGATGCAAGTGATCTAAAATGGTGAGATAACTAACCTTTTAAGTGAGATCAGTTCAAGTAAAGTGAAGCAACTGGCAGAAGTACATAGATGAGTGAAATAAAGAGAGTAAAAGAGGGAGAGAGCAAAAGAGAAAGTAAAAGTGAGGAAAATAAAAGAGATAGAGAATAGTTTAACAAACTTCTTTATAAAATACTTGAAATGAGAAACTATAATTGTTTGTTATTATTACAAACTTAGAAATGCATTAGGCAGAATCAAGCTAGAGATGCATTAAGAAAAGGAATTGAGCATTATTGTTACTTCAACAAATAAACATGTAGTCCAGATAAAATTACGTTCGACCACCTTTTCCATTTCTGTAAGAGAAAACAAAGCTGAAAGTTCAAGACTCGAGCAATTTAGAACATTCATTCTCTTCTGTCTTCCTCAAAGTCTCATTCCCGTATACAATAATGGCGAATACATTCAAATTTTCGTTTGAAAACATTCACTTGTAACATTTCCTCACTTACGTTGAAGCTGTTTGTTGTCACTGGTCAGTCTACATCGATATCAGAAAAACAAAATGCTGCATTATTCACAGGGAACCAAGACAATATTACAAAAACAAATTAGTGAAACACATTTTAAATATTGTTTGATCCATAGTTATTATCTTGAACTCTATTGTCTTAGAAAAAGAAATAATCATGTACTTTATGTTGCGTATAGATAAAAGCTATGTAGTTGGTGACTAAAAGAGAGGCTTCTATAGGATGCAAAAACGTTTCATCATGGGCGTTGTGATCCTAACTTCCATGCATCTTAAGGTTCCATGTGAGCCAAAGCTACTTCTTCATGACTATATCCTTTTCGTAGTTAGTTATGCGTAACTTTCTAATACCTGTAGTTTAGATTCAATAAAGGTTTTCTTTTATCATCTCAGAAGAAAAGCTTTACAGGTTTTGAGAGGAGGTCAACATAGATTCCTCAATATAATAATTGTGTCAAGTTCCTAGTGTGTACTGTACAGTTTCAAAACAGTGCATATATCGATTTATGAAGAGGGAATTTCAAGCATGATGAAGTGCTGAGAAACTATTCAGAATTATCCTCGAGAAATCTTCTTCTAAAATTAAAGTTAGGAATGACTTGGAAGGACGAAATAAGAACATTCCTCTAACGCGTTGTTAATGATCGCTTATTGAAGTTGATTAGTGGCTAGCAAAACTAACAAAAGAAAGTGAATTTTTGGAAAGAAAAACGAAACGATCTCTATTACCTTGCATTTCCAAGCAGCTTGTTCATCAAATTCTCAGAAGAATTCTCTGGTACTAGTACTTGGTTCAGGTCCTAACCGAAGTTCCAGGTCCAGTTCTGCGCGGGGAAGCTGTTCATTTCCATCAGTTTTCTCTACCTCCAAGAAAAGGGGAAGCTGTTCAAATTCTTCACTACCTTTATTTCTTGTCGTTTCATTATCTTCTACAGATAGAGAGACTTCTAGCTCTCTAAGGCTAGGACTTTTTTCACCCCTAGATTCTGCAAGACCGGTTTTTTCCTCAAAGACCTCGGAAACGTCAAGTGGGTTCGTTGATCTAGTGATGTCTAAAGAGAGCAAGTTCTCATCGGAGGCTTCTCTAAGCTTTGCCCTATCTCTTCTATGGATGTTCATATGACCTCCTAAGGCCTGGGCGTTGGAGAAACCCCTCTTGCAAAAAGCGCAAGTGTAAGACTTTTGAGCTTGGTTTGATGAAGAACTCTGCCAGTCGTCTGAGCTCCACTCAAGTTCAGACTTTGATCGTATTCTATTGTTATTAATCTCCATATTCCAGGAAAGATGCAGAAAGAAGTATATGGAAAAAACTAAGGGACAGACAGAACAAACAAAGCAGAGGTTGTCAAACAGAAGTTTTCAAACAGAAACATAAGGCATGCTTACATGAAAAACAAAGGTTTATCTGTCATAAATTCCCTTTTGATTAGACCAAAATACCCATCAAAGTTCGTCATATCAATGCAAAGTCATATTCTAGAATGGTTTTAGCTATAAATCAGAAGATCCACTTCTCTTCTGACGTATTTAATTATTTTAAGAAGTCAGTACTGTGGCATGCAGGCGGTGTCAATCCCCAAGTGAGACTTTCCCTCTGGAAAAATTTCTCAGAACTTTGATCCATCATGGGATGAATCCACTGTTGAAAGAAATTACAACTCGTACATATTACGGCTGTTAGATACTGTGAACAATTACCATTGGAGCACTTAAGCCCTCAAGTCCTCAGCATATAAATGGAGTCGTTACCTAGTTGGACAGTTGGACTCCATTCAGATCAAAACAAAGTTGAAACATATATAACAATCCGATCCAATGCCGTGGATTGCTCATCTGATGTCCTTGTATGTCCACGATTTTATATTATTTTAGTTGAATGTATGTGCACGCTTTGATCTTCTTCTAGGATTCAATAGCCTGCATAGCTTTCGAGATTGTTTGCAATTGATAAAAAATATTATTAAATCTCAAATGAATAATTGAATTGAATACATTACAGCAGCCAATGATTGATTAACCGTGGTTAATAAATTTCATTATGCTTTGGAATTATTTCTCAGTAAGCAGATTATTGTGCCTTTTAATTTGAAAGGATCCGCTAGCTATATGTATTGTATATTTGGGAAGATACTTCTGATATAATTGTTTCTCCTTTTCTTTCATAAAACGATAAAAAAAATTAAACTAATTTGGTCAATTTAATTATAAAAAGATTGAATCCATTAATTTTTTGGATTGATTTATTTTAATAAAAGTTGTTATTAAAAATCACTCAGTTTATTAATTAATTGAGTAATTTTTATAAATCAGAATAAATCAATTGATTTTATTTAATAATTTTCTTTTTTAATTAAACTTCAGTTTTTTTGACGGACAAGAATAATTTATTTCTTCAATTTTGTATTAAATTATTAAATTTTATTAATTTTTACTATATATCAATCTTTTGACGATCAATTAAACTTTTTAAATCTTAAATCTCTTATTTTATAGATTTAATTTTCAATCCACTTTTTAAAATATTGCTTTCACATATATAAAGGTCCCTTGTTGTTCTTATATGTTAAAGCCTTCAGGATCATTCTATGTTAAGTTTATCTCTACAATAAAGGACACGTGAATTTTGAACTCCCTCAAAATTAAAGAACTTTTAGCACTTGAATATGCTTTTGATGACAATAATCTTTTTTAATCAAGTAATAAGATTTAGAATTGCTTTTTCCTAATCAAAAATTAAACCACAAGCTTATGATTAAAAAAAAGATTCAAATAATCGCGAAATTTAACATTAAACACATCTAACAACTTGGTAAGTTCACCTATATATACATCCAGTACTAATTTTATTACTATTGGACGATTAGATTAAATGCACTTCACTAGTTATTAGACTTCAGAACTATTTTCATAAACACCAATCAATGATGCTCTTAGATGTGTAGCTAGTTGACTTACATACAATGGTAAGTAATCTTACATACGACACCAATGAACAAGAAAACTTTTTTTTTTTTTTAATCTTTCAAGTCAAAGCCATTGGGTATCAAAGAAGAAGCATTTACAGAAAAGATATTTTGTCATGTCTAAGACTGAAACAGCTTTTATACAACAAAGTTTGGTAGCTAGGCTGTTGGCTTCATCTTAGTGTTTAGATTCGATACAACATAAATTCTATATAGTGGCGAGTACTTCTAGATAAAATTATAAACCTTTGAAAGAATTTCTTTAAAGTTTCCATTCTTTCTTTATCTTTACTGATAATTGCTTTCGGCCTCCTTCGTAAACAATAGTACATCACTATATATATGGCCCATTAGCCACTCCATTAGTTTTCTAATAAATGAAGTATAACAACTATCTTCGTCTTTCTTAATTCGACCTCCAGTTGTTTTTTACTGGTAAATTTAAAAAATTAATAGACAACTCTAAGATAGCTTGGTCTTCATCGCCAGGATCAAGTTGGCCATTGTTTCCAAAATTAAGAACAAGTAAGAATAAACCATGCTTTTTTATTTCTGATATATCATATATGAAATGCTTCTAATAAGTATTAGAGTCTATTTTAATGGAATTCGTAATTGATGTATTTAAACCAACTAATAAATGGCAGACTCATTTTTAAGTGATTATTTAACTTCAAATTTTCACGTTTAATTGATGATTAAAAAATCATATCGGTTGAGCCGATTCAACCTAAAAATTTAAAACTGATTATTTTTTTAATTTGATTTATTTTAATAAATTTTATTATTATAAATTGACCAATTTATTGATTAATCAGTCAATTTTTGTAAACTAAGTATATTTTTTAAACTAAAATAAGCTAATTGTTTTTTATTTAATAGTTTATTTATTCAATTAAATTTCAACTTCTTTAATAAGTAAGGAAAGTATCCTTCAATATTTTTTCAAAATTTTTCATTTTGATCAATCTTTGTTATAGTATCTCATAATGATTAAATATGAAAATATTAAAGGGTTTATAAGTGGTAAGAGTTAACTATTCAAATGACTAGTTCTAGTCATTTTGACAATGGTTGACTCAAGCTCAATTCTTATTAGTGGACTTTACACTATACTCATATTAAAAATTCTAATATGGTATCAGAGTATGTTTGATCCAGATTATTAATTTTCAGGTTGTCCATCTGGATATCCAGTCCTAGCGGTTCGGTCTAGTTACTACTGTATTTATTTCAAGTGACAACTAAATGTTCAGTCCCTGTTGCACTTGAGAGGGAGTGTTAGAGTATCTTATATTGATTAAATATGAAAATATTAAAGGGTTTATAAGTGGTAATGATCAACTATTCAAATGACTAGTTCTAGTTATTTTGGTAATGGTTGATTCAAGCTCAATTTTTGTTAGTGTACTCTACATTCTGCCCATATTAAAAATTCTAATAATCTTTACTTTAACAATTTTAGTTGAACCTAAATCAAGATACATAATGATTGGACATGGAAACCACGGGACCACCTCACTTTGTGAGAAGGGATGTATGTATTGCGTATCTAAGAATAAAGATAAGATCTATATATTTCGTAGCTAAGAATAGAGATTAGAACTAAATATTCAGCGAAATTGTGATTAAATTACTACTTAAACGTGGTATTTGATCAATTGATGAATTGACCTTGCTGCCATTTTTGCTAATTTTCTATTCCCGACATCACCGTCCGTTGGAGCTTAGGTTGGGCTCAACAGCTACTTGATGGTGGCTTTTCTGGATATAACTAAGCATGATGCTGTGACTCCATGTCTGAAAATGACACTTCCTGGTGATATTCATCACTAGTTGTAATCATCTATGGAGTTTTGAAGAGTGGCAACAAGTAACAACGTAGACTTACCTCTTTATTAAAGAGTTGTTCGTTTACCGCATTCAAACTTTATTTATATTAAAATTTGTACTTGAAGAAGTTAACATAAAGATGAAGAATATAGTATTTAAAACAGATAAGAAAAGATATTCTATCAAAATTATATATATATACTAATGATTAATTATAAAATTTAAATAAATTAATTTAAATATTATTATATTTATCAAAATTTTATGGCCAATTACTAAGTTTGATAGGCATATTATATGCGGTTGAATTGATACTAAGAAGCGCAAATAAATAAATAAATAATATTTAAGTGCATGTGTTTTTTGGATGAACATAAGTCTGGATTTTTTTAATAAACGGAAATAAATATTCACTAATAAATTTTTTGCAGTGAAAGTAATATGAATAAGATAAATAAATAAATAAATAAAATATATAACAGAAACACATTAACTTCTATACTAAAAATATCATAACATCCACAAAATTATAACTCATAAAAGTTGAAGTTCTAAAAGTAACTTCTAAGTTTAGGTGGCATACTTTATATAGCAATATATATAAAATTTTAGTCTTCTACTATATTTATGTTATCTTTATTTCAACTTTTTTATAACCATAATCTTTTGAAAGACTTGAGAATTTAATTTTATATGTCAAAATTTATTTAGGATTTGACCTATAAAGATAGAAATGCTTATATAAACTAACCAAGCCATTTTAATTATAAAAATGATGGATATTTGTATATATTTGTATTCTAATTTATTTAAAAAAATATTAGATTGAACATGTGAGTCATGCAAACAAAAGAAAATGAAATAGTTGATGTTATGCTTATATAATTCCAATGCATATCCCTAATAGCCGTCCAAATTAAAATCATTAA
Organism: Erythroxylum domingense; assembly: GCA_025594535.1. Taxonomy (NCBI): domain Eukaryota; kingdom Viridiplantae; phylum Streptophyta; class Magnoliopsida; order Malpighiales; family Erythroxylaceae; genus Erythroxylum; species Erythroxylum domingense. Next base: position 32,260,863 of record JANQBM010000004.1, read on the forward strand.
AACATAGATAGGGTATAGCAGCTGGTTGTGATTACGTTTAATTTGTTCTTGATGCACTTCTAAATGAAACTGGGGTCGTGAGGACATTGATGTTGTAACCGACCGTTTCATCATCATTTGAATTCATATCGGAAAAATCAATGTTTCAAGCAGGAGTATTGAGACACTTGGAGATAGTTTGTGCCTGACCAACCGACAGTAACAATATTTTTCTACAAAGTATGTCTTATGTAGATAGTTTTTAATTAACTATTTGTCTCACTCTAAGTTTAGCCTTACCATTAATAAAATGCATAGGAGTTTTTATGCACAAAGTAGGAGAGATCATTCGCTCATGCCCTATCGTTGGACATGAGTTTCGAATCAAATATTTTTAGAAATCTCCATGCACTCAGTTTCGATGCAACAAAAAAATGGCTGTCATGGATGCTATAAAGCTCTTTCTATAGGGGACTTTAATTAGGTTTAATCCCGAACATAACTCTCTATGTTATGGCTTCTTATGGCAAAGTCCTGACATTCCTTGCTCTGTTAACCAAAACTTGTGTTTTTATTTTAAGTTTGCTAACGTTCATCTGAAATCCCTGTGGCCTTAGATCAATGACAAGTGAAAACTGGGGGAAACAGCAAGCCCTTATACTCTATTAAGAAAATTCTCATGTAGTCACTAGGCATATATGTAAATACATACATATAAATTATCGTACGACTATTTGCTGTTTAATCAAGTTATCATAAAATTTTTTTGACAATCAATTATTGTAAGTTAATGTCTAATTTACCTTATAAAATGACAAATAACACATGGTAATTTGTATGGAATCAAATTACCAAGTAAACTATTTAACATCCTTTTTATCTTGCAAAAAAGTATATCTTTATACTAAATGCATGTTTCTTACTTTGTCAATGGTATGAATTCTCCAAGTCAATAGCCGATGGTCTGCGGTTCATGTACGATCTTATCGTAAGTGGTTCATATTGTAGCTTAGTTAAAGTTATTATGTGTTCTTTAAGGTCAAAATTGCTTCGTTTTACAAGATAAATCAAATAATAACTTAATAATAGTTGAAAAATAAAATATTTATCATAATTTGATTAAATGATATACAAAGAAGGTAAATGAAAAAGTAAACAATCACAAAGGAACTCTATGCATTTAGCCCTATATGCTAATATAATGATGCGATGATCACGTCTTCTTTTTCTTAAGAACATAGAACTAATAAGGATTCACCAATATGATTGATTGGAAGAGTTCTACCATTGCCTATTTTGACCTTATTAGGATCTTGTTATTTATAATTGAGAGTCAAGTTTTCTAAATCAAGAGTTAAGTGATGTATTGCTCCAATATATATCCAAAGTCTATGGATTGGTGGCATTGTTTGGATATGTGGCAGATGCATGATTAGAAACTGATTTAATATAAGGATATGGTTGCTATCTAGTACGACTGGTTTTGGTTTTGGGCTAGGACATTTGCGAGCTAGATGTCCATAACCTGCATTTATGACACTAAATAGTAGAATAGTTTATTAGGTATCAAGTAATACCATGATTTTAAAATTGTTGAGGAAGTCCTTGATGATGCAAACTGGTGAGTATTGCATGAAAATTGAAAGCCTCTTCCTCGACCTCTTTGGGTTCATCCTCCTCGACTTTTATAAGGGTTAGAAAAATTATTTTGGTGATTGGAGGCAATATGAGCAGTAGGCCTGAACTGAACTACTGCAAAATTTTCTTCTTCACTTAACAATAACCAATATAAATCATCAAAATAAACTGCATCCAGTCTGCTCTCTAAATACTTCACGAAAGGTTGATATATTGTCACAAGACCATTAATAATAACTTGTACAAGATCATCCTCAAAGAACGGATTATTAAATGCCGCCAATTGATCATACATATATACTTTATACACGTTGCACATATTGAGCAATTGTTTAGCTTATTTATTTTGTCAAATGATAGAACTCGGACACAAAGTTGTCAAATGATAGAACTCGGTTCAACATGACCATACTGAAGGTGACACAAAGTTGGCAGATTGCTACCTGCGAATTTTGACTTAATTACCTTAGGATTTGGGCCTCAATGACACAGTCCTTTTTGCTGACGGAGTCAAGTTGTCTTGTAACACGTGGAGCCTTATTTTGATACTTAAGTGGCCCCACTTTGTTTATTAAAAAGAGACAATCAAGACCATTATGAGCCCCACTTCATTTAATGAAAGAAAGAAAACCTAGAGAAAATTGGACAGACTTAGACTCATGAAAAGTGAACAGCGGCAACAACAAAAAGAAAGCAAAGAAACCTAAATTTGAGAATCAAGGAGGGAGTGACGTGTTTTTTACAATTGGTGGAGACTCACTTGAAAAAAAAGAAAGACGGACAACACTGGAAAAAGGAGAAAAAGAACGTGTTTTAGGATTCTGGAGAAGTAGACGACGGTAGAAACTTGGATATTTAGAAGAGAGACGATAATCAACTTGGAGATTTAGAAGAGGCGGTTGCAACTTTTGGGGAAAAAGACAAAACAATTCTTCTCTAAAATATGTTATCTTTTACTATAGTTATGCGTGGCTAACTTTTAATATAAACAAGGTACCTTACGTTTGATTTATGTAATTCGTGAGACTCCTTTAATTTAATTGTTTTCGTTTATCTTTTATGTTTATTTAATCTCCATGCTTTAATCGATTTATTATTGTTGGGTTTGTTGATTAATGAGGCCTATTAATTGATTGACTTGATAATAAATTGCCGAATAGATTAGTTAATCCGTGATTGTTGTCTATCGAAGTGGCGAGTTAATTTCAATTAAGAAATTAATGAGATTAAATAATTTAGTCTAAATAGATTACGACTTTTATTTTATTTGATCATACACAAATAAACAATTACTACATTGGTCGCTGTGGTTCGACCCTATTCACCACTTTACTCGTTTAAGTGTTCTAGAGTAGGAATTTATTTTTGCTGGTTTGACACG
>JANQBM010000004.1:32273237-32291171 GCA_025594535.1 Erythroxylum domingense
CCTATTTAGTCTCCCCCATTCTTAGCGTGTACAGGCTATATATTCATATGTTTTGTAATCTCAAAGTGAAGATGAATCAGAGACCAAACATTCAACGCAAACTCTTAAATTCTTCGTTGAATCATATATAAAAAAGCTGATTTATGGAAGGTTGAACTCTTCTATTCCCTAACTCAGTTACATATTTATCCTAGAATGAAAAAGTTGGTCAACACAATTGGGTGCGTCTTTTGAATCTTAAAAACATAGGTTTTATGAAAATTGGAAAAGCATGAATGTGTCACCAAGATTCTTACCTTCTAGACTTAAGTTAATCCCCTTTTTTTCTTTTTGTTTGAGATTCTAATCTTCTAATAAATTAAGCAATTAAGTTTTTATTGTATACCAAAATATTAGGGAATTTTCAAATTGAATGCAAAATATAGACTAAAATTTTATAAGTGGTCGCATACACACACATATATAAAATGAGTATTTTAAAAATTATTTTATAATTCTTAAAATAAACTAATAAACTTCCAAGGCATAGAACTAGTCAATCAACTTAAACTTATAATAAGTGAAAAACATGAAATTTCAATGAATATTACAACAAATTTTAACTAATGTAAATGAGAGCTTGGAAATGGGAACACAAACCTTCGAAAAGTCTAACCCATAAAAAGGTTATTAGACCAAAGATTATTACTGGATTGTAGCTCTTGTACTTTGAAAGAGATGCATACATTTTGGAGAAGAAATGTTGATGAAAGCTAATTTTATTCCATCGAAGCGTAGAAGACAAAGTACGGTGACTTCATACAATAGACTCGTCTTTTTGGCATTCAAAACCAATTCTCAAGTTGGTACATAAATCTTCAGTAATAACATACTCCTAAAACCGTACCCTTTGTCTTTCATATTAATCTTAAAGCATCTTATTGTCGTTTTATTATTTGTTTCTTGAGATGCGACATCAACTTCCTTTGCTACTGTGTATGTCCGATTTGTAGCTTATAGTGGACATCTCAAGAAGAGAATATACTACAGGCTAAGTCTTACGAACATTTTAGGCTTTACATCAAATGATTAAAAGAATTAGACAAGTTTTAAGTTAGACTCAGTCTGTTCTGCAATTAGATTAACTACCAGATATCATAGTTATTAAGTAACGATTGTGGTTGATTGATAAATGAATATTAAAATCCTTTCTTTTATAATAACCTAAATATCTCTAGGCCTTAACAGTACTTTTCTAAATATAAACATTCAAAATTTTTATTACGCTCAAATTTTTGTTACATATTTGATAAATATAGATGAATTGAAATCCTTTTTTTCTCTTATAGGGATACTTGAAAACATATTTAATATAATGTGTTTGTACATGTATCCAATAGGAACCTTGTGACGGCATAGAATTTAGCATCTATGTCCCACAGAATTGGCTTTCACCTCTCTCGAAGTCTAACATTCTATCAAGCCTCAAAAGTCAATTTTATGTCTCCACTTTGTTGCCTGTCTGTTCTACGCGACATTTTTTACGTTGCTCAAATAATTGAGTACCCGCTGGATCAGACATCGAAAGGAAAAAATAATCATAGTAATAGTTAAAGGTAATGTTTTGAAACGTTAAGTACTTCATCTTAAATCGAAAATTGAATGACCCTCCAATGGTACACATGTTCTTATTTTAACTATATCTCTTTGCTTGTGGGTAGTCGTGTAACTTTGTTTAGGGAGATGCTTAGAAGTTGCTAATTTCATTGATTGTTTTCTTATGATGAATATCTTTTTATTTACCAAAATGACTAAATCAAATTGAAATTAGAAATAAAAAAACGTTTATTTGGTAATATGTACCTATTTAACCAATCTTATTTGTTGAAGATATTTTAAAGAATATTTTAAAATATTAGTTATAAATTTTCTTGACTTGTAGCTACTTCTTAATTGTCAGGTGAGTCATCCTCAATTGGTTCACCATATAGAATTTTCTAAAAAAAGATATAGATTGAAAAATAAAAACAGGCAAAGTGGGAGATGGTGAAAAACACAAAAAGCGAATAGAAGAAATAGGGGAAAACTACAACGGCAAAAACAAAAAGAAAAGAAGGGAAATTTATTTTTTCAGTTAAAAATTTGGATGACTAAATGATCTCCGTTTGAGCTAAAATTTGATTATATTGCTCGTATCTGTGCAAGCTATACTTTGGTGTAAGTAATTTGTTGTTTTATTCCTTCTTGTTGCTCAAGGTAAGAAGCCCTTTAGACGATTTTGTTGTGTTATTATCCACCATTATTGATGATGTTTTCTGATGCTTGTTGATCCCTAAATTGTTAGGAGGATTGAACATTGGTGTACCTATTTTTTTAGAATAGTGGAGATTGTTTTATTAGGCTAGGTCTCGTGGTTTTTTCCTCACACAGGGGATTTTCACATTAAATTCTAGTGCCAATTATTTATTTATTTTTATTTGCTAATTGTTGTCTAGTATATTTGTGGAGCCTATATTATTTTTCACAAGAGGGACAAAAAATTGTAATGTTACTTCTATTTGTGTATATACATAATTATGTGTTTGAACTTTTTTCCAACAAGTGATATCAAAAAAAGGTTGTGGAATCAGTTTTGAACTCAAAAAATGAAAACCAACACAAGTAAAATGATAAGCTTAAATAGCTCTAATTATGATATTTGGAAAGGGAAGATAAAAGATTTGCTTTACATAGATAAATTTCATAAACATGTGTTTGTTATAGAAAAGTTTCCAAATATTACAAATGACGAGTGAAACTTATTACATAGACATGTTTGTGACTATATCAGACAGTAGGTTGATGATAATATTTGGACCATATAGCTGGGGAAATTATACTGGATCTTTATGGAATCGACTTGAACAATTATATGCTATGAAAACCAATAATAGCATAATGTACTTAATCAAGCAATTGTTATCTTTGAAATAACAAGACAGATATCTAGTAGTACTAGATCATATGAATAATTTTCAGGGAGCTATGAATCAACACACTAGTGTGGGAGTAAAGTTTTAAAGATGAAATTGGTGGGTTTTTCCTTTTGGGCTCATTGCTAGAATCATTGGAAACATTCAGGACTTCATGGTGTAATTCAGTTCCTGATGGCATAGTGTTCTTAAAGATTGCTAAAAGTAGCACCCTAAATGAAGAGCTTAAAAGAAATCACTATTATTCTCTAAAAATTCAGAGGCCTTGGTTACTGAATCAAGGGGGAGAAGCCAAACTAGAGACTCCCAAAAAGTGGAAAGTTACAGCAAGTCCAAGGGGAAGTCAAAGTCCCGGAAATACATTAAGTGCTATCATTATTAAAAAATGGGTCATATGAAAAAGGAATACAAGTTTCTTAAGAGTGACAAATAAAGGGAAAAAGGTGAATACAAGAAAGAAGAAAAAGACATTACTATAATTGTATTCGATGGTGATTTTATTATTCCATAAAAATGTGGTAACCTTACGTGCTACGACTCTAGTTGGATAGTGGACTCTGGTCTCACATTCATGTGGTGCTAGATCAAAAGTTTTGCTTATCTTATATAGTGGGTGAATTTGATAGAGTGAGGGTGAGATACTATAGAGTATGCAAAGTAATTGGCATAGGAAACGTTTGGTTAGAAACCAACATCGAATGCAAGTTGCACTTGAAGAATGTTAAACATGTCCCAAATTTTTGCCTTAATGTAGTTTCATTGAAATCCCTTGACGTGGATGGTTATGAAACTACATTTGGTGGTGGAAAATAGAGAATCATAAAAAGGTCTATTGTGGTTGTGAATGGACTGAATACATATACTCTTTATAAGATGTTAGTTAAGTTGAAAGCAGTAGAATATTATAACACAAAATTATGACATATAAGTCTTGGTCACTTAAGTGAGAAGAGAGTTAACACTCTTATAAACTAAAAGCTTCTTCTTATTAAAGGTAATTTACTAAAACCTTCCACTTATTGTTTGATTGGAAAGTAGCAAAGAGTTTTTTTCATAGATCTCCTCCATATAGGAGGTCGTATATTCTATATTTACTTCTTATTGATGTTCACACCATGGATTCTAGAACTCATGGTGGATGTTTATATTTTGCAAATATTGAAAACCATTCTAAAAAGGTGTCATTATTTGATGTCTTCAAACACTTTCATGCAATTGTTGGATGAGAAACAAATAAAAAGTTGAAATTTATCAAAGCAGATAATGGTGGTAAATATAGGGGCCCATTTGAATAGTATTGTAAGGACCATGATCTCAGCTTTAGAAGATAGTGCCTAAGACTCTACAGCAGAATGTGGTTGTAGAGAGAATTAATATAACAATTATTGAAAAAATCATGAGTATGCTCTCTCATGCAAAATTTTCTAAAGCTTTTTGAGGTAAAGCAAGGAGAACTGTAGTGGACTTAATTAACCTCTCTCCTTCAATTACTCTTAACGGTGATATTCTCGAGAGAGTATGGAGAAGAAAAGATTTCTTATTTGAATGCTTGAGAGTGTTTGGCTATATGACATTCATTCATGCCCTAAGAAATGAAAGATTAATGCTTGATGCAAAATCCAAACATTATATTTTCTTAGGCTATGGTAATGAAGAGTTTGGTCACAAGTTTTGGGATCTAGTTTATAAGAAAGTTGTCAAATGTTATTTTCTTTGAAGATCAAACAATTAAACATATTGAAAAAAAGTCAGGCCAATGCCATTAGCCATGATGATACTATTGTTGAGTCAATGCTTCCTGTCAGGGTTTCCAATAATAGGGGATATATCACTATTGATGGTGAGAGTAGAGAAAATGAGCCTGCATACCTATTGAGGTAGCTCTACTCGAACCACTACCATCGGTTGAGCCTCAATTGAGAAGATCTATTAGACATCATCGTCCTTCATAGAGATACCCCTATGTGAATATGTGTTGTTGACTGACAAGGGAGAGCTAAAAAGCTATGAGGAGGCTGTGTCATATAAGCAAAAAAATAAGTGACTAAAAGCAATGCAAGAAAGGATGTAATCCTTATATATGAGAACCATATATTTGAGCTAGTAAAGCTGTCACATGGAAAAAGAGCATTTAAGAACAAATGGGTGTTCACAACAATTACTTTAAATCATTTTTTGTTGAACATATATGAAATTAGTGTTAATTTTTGTTTTTCTTGTCATAATTATTTTGTACAAGATTCACAAATCGAGGAGATCATTGGGACCATGCATAAAGTTAATTGCATATTTAAGCTTTATCTCTCTTCTTGCTCCATCCAACATCATTGTTGCTTCTATTACTTTTCATATTTAACATGCTCGTTTAGGTTATTTTACCAATTATAAATTGAAAGACTTAATTTACAGTAATTATTTAGGTCATGTCATAACAAGTAGTATTGGTTATATTTCATGTTAACTTTTAACACATTATGTTTTACACTTTTCAAATGGAACTTTTATTTCTTGTATTCTCTTTGACTTAGTTTGTCATGATATTTTGGGTCCTACTCTTCATACTTCTATAGTTATTTAATGTTATTTATTAATTTTTATTGATGACTACTCTAGATTTATATGGATTTACCTCATAAGAAATAGGTTTGAGTTATCTTCCTTAATAATTACATTTTGTAAATATGATTGCTACTCAATTTCTGCATGATATCAAAATACTTCGCCCTAATAATTTTGGAATAGTAAAAAAAACATCATCATCAATTCTTATCTCAAATAGAGCCATATTTTTTAAAGATGTTGTCTTAAAACTTCATCATAAAATCTGCATGCAGAAATAAAAAATTGGCACAACTTAAGTCTAGTTAGAAATTTTTTAATCTCTTCATCATATCTTGAAATTTTTTAAGAAGAAGCTACTCTTTTTTTTTTGTCTACACAATCAATCACATTCCTTCTCTAATCATTAGTAATATTTCTCTCTATGAGCATTTGTATGACTATCCTCTAGAAAATCATATTCTTAAATTATTTGGCAGTTTTTATTTTATTCCTCTTTAACTTAATGAGTATATTGAATTAGAGATAATAACACGACGTTATTGCTTTATAGGGTATGTGATTAAATATATAAGCTATTGTTGTTGGTATCCTCTTTTTAAAAGTCTTCAAATTTTTCATCATATTAATTTTTTGGAACATAAACGATTCTCAACTATATCTTCCTTCCAAATTAAGAAATATACAATGTCTTTTCTCTTTGATTTTGATATTCCTCTTTTTCTTAGTAAAATTTGCAAACCAACCTTTTACCTCTCTTGAACAATTTTTTCTAACTCTAGAACCTGCTAAGACCCAATCTTCAATTTCTCTTAATCCATCTACTTCACTTCCTCATACATTTCCTCGTGCTACTTGTGTAATTAAACCTTATATTCTTTCTTACAATTATATTTTTTTCTATCATTACACCTTATAAGCCTCATATATACTGTAAGGATAATTCTCATCCTTTGTAATAGAAAGTAATAAGATAAGAGTTTCAAGTACTTCCCAAATAACATATATAGGATTCGGTTGAGGTACTCTTTAATAAATTATTGATTAGTTGTAAATGGGTCTATAAAATCAACACATGCATATGGTTCTATAAAACAATACAATGTTCGACTTGTCTTTAAAAGATTTGCATAAGAATATGACATTGACTATAAGTATCTTATCTTACTTATGTTTAGAGAGTTATTATCATTGCAAAGCATTGAATTTTGTTTTCAAAGAATGTTAAAGAGTGAATTTCTTAATGGAGATTTATCTAAAGAGGTGCATATACAACTGCTTCCTAGTTGTAACTTATATAATAAAGTTTGTCAACTACCAAAGGCTCTCAAAAGTCTTAAGCAAGCACCACACACCAAGTTTTTTTAGTTTAATATTATAGTCTCTCAACTTGGTTAATATTTAGTCCTTATAATTGTGCAATATTTCTTTATAGGACTACCTGAGGGTTTCCTCTGCTTCTCCTTTATATCAACTATTAATAATGATAATTTTCAAGGCATTATTAATTTTAAAACCTTTCTTCATTAGTAGTTTGAACTTAAGGATTTGGGACTCCTTAGTTTCTTCCTAACCTTGAAGTCTCATATGACCAATTTGGATATTATTTGACTCAAGTCAGGTATGTTATCGATCTTATCTCTCATACAGTTTTCACATATTCTAAAACTATATATACCTTATAGAATCTAACTAACTATTATGTTAGTGATAGTACTCTTTTAAGTGATGATATTCTCTATCAACAATTTACAGTCTTATTTATCTTTCAATCGGTTGACTTGACATTGTCCATATAGTCCACATTGTTATTTCTACTATGCAAACCACTCATTGAGCTACTGTCTTATGCATCATTCGTTATCTCAAATGGGTGTCTATGAAGTTTATTTAATGTGAATTAGGTTGGCGATCATATCAATTAATGATGTAGCACTAGTTTCTGCTTTTTTTAAAGATTTATTATTCTTTTAGCACAGTAAAAAGCAAATAGTTATATCTTACTCTAGTATTGAAGTTGAATATTAAGTCATAAGTGATACTATTTCTAAGTTTGTTTTGGTTGTATTGGTTAATCCAAGATATAAGCATCATACACTATCAACTATTATGCTTCATTTTGATAGTTTTATGTATATTATTCATATTGATGTTTTTTATAAACATACAAAATACATTAAGAATGATTGTCCCCTTATAAGATATCATATTATTCCAGGTACGAATATGACTTTTTTTCCTTTTAAAATTAGATTGTTGAAATTATCATTAATATTCATTCACCAAATTAGTTTCATGCTCTTATCTCCAAAATTCAGTTTGCTAATCTTCACTCATCTTGAGTTTAAAAAAGGATTTTAAAGATATTATAAAGAATATTGTAAAATATTAACTACGACTCTTCCTAATTTGTAACAATCTCTTGATTTACTTTCATTGATCTACTTTCTTCATTTGGGCATAGGATATTATATATAAATAGGATTTCACACACAATACATGATAATGTTTCCCTTTTGATTTTTTTCTCAACTTGATTCATTATATTTTCTTTTCTTTTTTATTATTGAAGTTGCTAACTTGAAGAATCATATTCTTATGATGAATTTCCCTTTATTTGTTGGAAAGATAACTTTATACTCAACCAAAATGTAAATTTCATTGTAAAAAACTAAAATATTAAAAAGTCTTAGATAGTTAACTACTAAGAATATTATACCAGTTATACTCATGAATAGAACTTTCAATAAAAAGTATTACTAAATTAGCAATAATATGTTTTTCAGTTTAATTTTTTATATGAATATTAATTATGAGATGTTTTTATTGATTTAAAGAGATAAGAATATGCTTAATTTTAATTTTAATTGATTATTTGTGGATCTTAATTGTGTAAAAAGAAAGTATCTTGGTAGTGTCAAATTTTAGATCTACCATTAATGATTTACAAGTAAAAGACGAAGGCATGATAGACAATCAAAACCCTAATTTAGATGATGTCCATCATTTCCTGGAAACTACTGCAAAAGGGAAGGCTGTAGTTTGAACAAATAATGAGTCAAGAAATTTGTTTTGGCTGGCCTCTTGCTTCTTCCGGTGTACGAAGAACAAAGAAATCGCTTAAAGACATGAAGAAAGTGTTTCAGACTCTTCTTTTTCAAGTGAATCTTTGTTCGTGTAGCAGGAGTCCACTACTTCCAAAAGAAGAGACAAGCATAACGTCCCTCTTACATTAAACAATATTTTTTTTTGTAGTTACGCTTAGACCTCTGAAATGACACAATGAAAAACTCAGAAGACTTCATATCCTTATGATTCCACTACAATTTGTCTTCCTTCGTAACTTGTTTGGAGATAGTAATAAACAAATACATGTGGATTAGAATAAAAGCTTATTGTTTGATAGAATATTGCAGACCAAATTAAGACAAAGAACAGAAACATATTATTGAGGACAGATCACGAAGTTTAAGAAATTAATTACATGTGGGCATGAAGTTTATTGGTCGTGACATGACACTAGAGGACCAGATATTATTACATACTTATTTTGAATCATTGCATATGTTACTATATTTTATCTCTTTAAAATAATGAAATATATGCAAATTGATCAAGATATTTCTTGTGTGTGTTATTGTTACTGTTTAAGGGAGCCATTGCACTTTTCTACATATCATTAACTTGAAATAGTGTAATTAGTAAATATTAATACTATTCGCATGTACTGATTAATAATAATCTACAGAATGCATTGTCGGGTGTTGATAACATATACTAAGACTGTTAGTTAAGTACTATTCATGATCTCTCTCTTTTTGTTAAAAAGAAAAGGACAAACATTTTAGGTGCAACTAGTGCTCGAAATATAATATAACAATGTTTCACATATGCCTGAATTTTTAATTCTTTTTTCCAGTGAAAATGTAATTTATGTCTGTAGGTATTAAACTAACTGCAAGTAGATGTCCTACGTAAACACTTGACAATATAATGGGAAAGTGAGCATGAACTATCATTCCCACGTTATGACATGGACTCTCATATTAATTGTTCTATTATAATATCGTACCACCTTAATTTTATATTATATTTGACGAGATGCTCCTAGTATTTATACTTGATTCATCAAATTTATTTTGAAAGTATCAGCTATTTTTAATTCTATTTGTCTTTTGAAAATTATTAACTAAATTAGCTGGAGGTCGGCTTTGTTGTATAAAGGTATCGGAGCATATTCTTATTTATTAAAATTTAAATTTAAATAAGAAATGAGATATTTATTTAGTTTTTATGTAAAAAATTATTGTAACATCATTTTTTATATATAAGATCGACTTTACAATAAAATTATAGTGCCCTAAAACCAGGTTAAGAGTTAAAATTAAATCCCTTAATTAACTAACTGGTCTCATAAATTTTGACAATTTTCATCACTTGGTTATAAAAGGAAATGTCCATGTAGCTGTGATGTTCATGACTGAAAAGTGACAATGATCCTTAATTTAAAATCAGAGAATTCCTTTTGTACCTCAGCCAAATGTCCTGTCAAAAGACTTCTGAGTTCAACCATTTGACTGGATGACTTGGAGTTTTCTACTCAATCTCATCTCCAGGAGAGGTACTGATAAATTGATTAAGTAGACTGCAATCTTTGGACGGGAATTAGGTTGAACATCCCTATCCTTGTCCACTAAAAAACTTATTTTAACTGATATGTTAATCAAAGTTATGGGACCGTCGTCGCTTGTGAAAGTAAGTTTGTTCGATGATAAGTGTTTAACAAAATAAAAGGGTATAAAATAGAGATATAGCTCTAGCCAGTCCGATCAGCAGTAACTAACACGGCAAGGAACGAGAATACTGATCCATGTTTCAGGAATTGTTTTTGTGGTTTTCAGTTTCTAATTACCGTGTAGTGCACAGCAAGTGGATTTAGCTTCCTGCATATGGAACATGCTTGTTCACACCAGCTTATTGCTCCACTTGAGTTGATGGTTAAATGTGAATAATATATACATATAAGTGTGTGTATGTGTGAAAGCGTATGTGTGAGCGTATGTGTGAAAGCATATGTGTGAAAGAAAAAAAATTAACTATACCTAAAACAGGGTATAACCATTGAATGATCACTTGAAATTCTTTTAATCTTCTTAAACTAGAAATAAGAATCACATATTTAGTAGAGATTCAGGTTTTTACTTCTATAAAAATAGAAAATTTCTAGTCCACTTATATGGAAAATCAAAAGCTTAAATTCTTAAATATAAATAATAAATTTACTATGTGACAAATTCAGTAGAGTAATCCAAAAGTTTTGAACATTAAGGAAGTTTTCTGCAACCTGAACTCAATTTCAGAGGCATTGATTTGATGTTTAAGTTTTTTCATGTTGTTCGTTCGGCTAGTTTAATCCATGTTAAAGAAAAAATTTCTCTACCCTACCTGTTCCAGGCTTGGTATTTGTCAAGGAAATGGTTAGTCCGCAAATAAGGAAGGGTAGCCGATTAATTACTTATTTGTTGAATAGACAAAGGCCTTGGATATACAAGTTGAAGGAAAATAAAAAGAAAAGCATTGCTGCTCGTTGATTTGGGTCAAAATCTAAAGTAAGCCCATAGATAGTGGTCATTCATAAACAAGAACCTGAGCCCAGGTCTCAACAAAGTCTGCACCAAAATCATTTATACCTTGAAAGCTCAGCCATCAATGTGTTGCACCAGGTCTGATTAATGCCAGTCCTACCATTGTGACATGGTCAATCATGTTTTGTGTTTTGTAAATAAAATCGACCTCTCTTTTGTATTCTTTTTAAATTGTTAAATGAATTCGGTTTATTCATTAAATGCATGCCTACTTAGGCAAATGACACAATTGGTTTAGAAATCTCTATTTCAATTGCCTCATTATAGTTTTAGAGTCTTCTTGGCTCTTTCGTTCGACCAGAATTAGGCAGTGGGAACAGAAATAGCAAGAAATTGGAAATAAAACTGAAGGTGGAGCTCCTTGATGAGTATGAATTGTTCCAAGTTAAGGTGGCATATATATATGTTAGGGGCGTATAGATGTCTTCGGAGGAGGAGAATTTAGTGTTATGTATGTAATTCTTGTAATTATCACTAATGATGTTAGATGGTAACAGGACTGATTGGTAATGTAATTTTAGTTATACAATGTCCATATAACTCGATCGTTCTTTAAAGGGTCAACTATCATACTTAGACAAGGCCCTTTTTCCATTTCCAATAATAATTTCCACCCTCCCTTTACTTTATCTCTTTTATTTAAGATTTGTTTTAAAGATGAGCAAGTTTGCATTTGGGTTTAACTACTCAGAAATTCTTACTTTTAAAGAAATTGAAATTACACCATGTAATTCATGAGGACTCCTCATCAGTAAAAAGTTTTTAAATTTGGAAACTCGTAAAGTATGTTGGAATTGTTAGGCAATAGAGTAAAATTGCAACTTAATTAAAATTAGAAGAATAAAACACACAAAGTTATGATTGTTAATTGTTATTCTCATAAAGCTTGTTGTATTGTCTTTGGTATAGAATTTTTATATATTTATGGTTCCTTTCTCATGAATGAAGTGAAATTGAACTCATATATGCTTGGTTTTTAAAGGAAAGCTAGATTAATTGCTAGATGCAAGTTACTTTGATTATCATAAAACAATGGAACCTTTTGTTTCTGTGTCCAAGTTCTTTGAATATCAATTTCGTTTGTATCACTTTTTTATTGGTTGTCTACCAACTACTTATTCTACTTTTGTTGTTGACATAGCAATAACTAGTGGTAGATTTGAAACCTGACTTATAATCCTGCCAACAAACATAAACATATAAGTGAATTTGCTTTTATCAAGATCACCTGCATAATTAGAGTCAACAGATGATTTGATAATAAATTCTATTTTTTTATATTGTAATGCAACATTAGAGGTTCTTTTGATATATTTTAAGATTCTCTTTACAACATCTCAATACTCTCTACTAAGATTTGCTATGTAATGACTAATTGCTCCCAATGCATTTGCAACGCTCGATCTTATGCAAATCATGACGAATATTATATCATTCATTGCATATACATACAGTAATTGAGACATCTTACTAGAAGAAAACTTGAAATTAATAAGAAGAGGGTTAAATATTCTTATAATGTCTCATATTGAAGTGCATGGGGTGGATATTCTTAGATAGTCTCGTAACTAATTAGACTAAAATTTTTACATGGAAATAAAGTTGAACATCCCTAACCTTGTCCACTAAAGAACTGAATCAATTGTGAAGGAAAGCTTGTTTCACGATGAGTGTTTAATAAAATAAAAGGGTCAGACACCCTTCTGTTGAATGGATTGGTCGAATTCTGCCTTCTTTATTATTTCCTACTTGAACGTGCATTTTACCTAGATTAAAAATATAACTAAATTGATTAATATATTGGTACGATATTGTCAGAAAAGTTTGAAGCTGTATAGGTTTATAGATGGGAGTGGACTCTGAAGAGGTAACGACGCAAAACAACAGGATTGGTGTGTTTGGACTAAAAGCTTGGACTTGGAACATTAAAGGAAGTGGAGGAAAGGAAGAAAGTTTGCAATATAGGGCTTCGGTCGGTGACAACCTCTCGCCCATTCTTTTTCTATCCCCGTAATTCAAAACAGAAGCGAATCTAGAAACTTACCATGCTCGCCGCAGAGGCTTGAACCGAATTACAATCCGATCAATGGACTGACACGACTCGACCCGATTCAACCTGGCTTGATCCGACTTGGAATCGCCCGACCCGACTCATGACCCACTCCTTACTGTTGGTTCAAACAAACAGTGCAACGGACTTTCCATCTAGTCGCCAATCATTCCCACAAATTAGGCCCAAATTGTTCTACCAGACAGAATCCCTTACCAGCTCATATAACCTAACCCGATCTGCTATAACCCAACTTGTCCCAACCCAAGTCAACTTGAACCGACCAGACCCTACACCCCTGACCCCGCGACAATGTTCGTCATCTTCGTCTCTAAAATTCAAAGATTTTGGTCTGCTAGGGTTTTCTTTTCCCTTTTTGATTTCTTTTTATCCGTTTGCTTTAAGTTTCCAATTTGTTCCTGATTGGTTTCTACTCGCGAGGATTTACAATGTCTTCCATGTACCTATGCTTCGCAATTATCTAGCGGACTCTTCGCATGTAATCACAGCACAATCAGTAAACCTAAAGGCAGATTTGACTTTCGAGGAGGAACCTATAGAAATCCTCAACCTCAGAAAACAAATTTTGTGTAATAAGATCATTCATTTAGTTAAGGTACTGTGGAGGAATTACGCAGTAAAGGAAGCTACATGGGAGCTTGAGCAGCAGATGTGCACATTGTATTTCCACTTATTTTTGAATATGTATTTTTAGTTAAATTTCGAGGACGAATTTTGTATAAAGAGAGGTTCCTTAATCTTTCCTTTCATTGAATATAAATTTTTATGTTCGGTGAATAGTATTTTTGATTGAATAGTAAATTTAAGTAAATGGTGATTTTTGGGGGGACCCAACCCCTAAATATTGAAAATTATCTAGGATAAGTATTAGAGTCCAATGATACTAAAATGAATCCAAAATAAGTCGACCGAATGGATTTTAGGAGTTTCGAAAGTTTAAGATTAAATGTCCTTTTTTGGAAAATAATGGATATTAATGATTTTTAACCTATTCAAATTGTTTTTAAAAGCATCCAATAAATTAATATTGACACAAATTAGAGTCTTTCGTAGTCAATTTGATGGTAAGATGGTTGCGGAATATTTTCAGAGTTTAATTTGGTTAGTTGATGAATTACATTCATTAAAGGGTATTTTGGTCTTTTTACATAATGTAAGGGCAATTTGGTCTTTTTACGTGGTGTAAGTAGATTGATGACTCATTAAAGATGGCCAATGGGGAGAATAAATGTGTCTCATTAATGGGAAGTATAAAAAGCCAAAAGTAAGACAAACCTTCTTCATTTTGAGAGATAGCGTGAGTGTCCAAAATAAAATAAAATAAAAAGAGAGAAGCCAAAGGTGGACTTACGACTAAGGAGAAAAGAAGAAAGTGGTAATTGATTTTCATGGGTTTTTGAGTTGGATTTGAAGAAATCATGATCAAGTAAAGATTGAAAGAAAAGTAGTAAGTTTTTCTAGCTTTAATTTCTAGCTTTGTGGATTTTGCATAGAATGGTTTTGGTGTAAGATGTGATTTTGACATGTAACGAAGTAGACAATAAGTTTGGAAGTATTTAAGGGTTGAAGTCAAGAAATTAAACCAAAGAATCAAGTTTGAGAGAATCTATCATGGCTAGGGTTTTTAGAATGATATGATTCAAAAGTCATGATAAGAGAGATAGCCATGTTTAGTGAAATTTTGTCTTTGGTTCTCAGTTCACTTGAACCAGTCATATTATTTTGACCATAACTCGATCTACAGACCTCTAAATTAGGTGATTCTAATTGAAGATGAAACCTAAGACATATTAGTAAAAATCTCTATAAGAGACCTAAAACTAATTCTAGATGAATGATATTGATAATTGAGATTGAAAATGGTAACCTGATGTTGCCCCTTTGTTGAAACAACTTATGATATTTGGTACATGTTTCATGATTTAGAAGTTAAAATGGTATGATTTTTGATGATATGAAAACTAAAGACCTAGGATAAAAAATTTCTAGAAGATCTCAAAACCTAATTTAATTCTAGAATACCTCAAAACCTAATTTAAATGTTTGCTATGTGAAAATTAAGGAGCATGTAGAGGTCATAATTTTAGACATGGGTCATAACCGTGACTCATCATCCATGATTGAAATATGGTCAATTAAATTGGGAAAGATTGTGTTTTGAAGAAATTGGTAAGTTAGAATGGATAAAATATGATATTTAAGTGACTTTGAAGCTAAATTTGGAAACGGAGACCAATAGGTTAGCTTAAAGACGTAAACAGAAATACAATAAGAATATGTGTTACTTGATTAAATGCTAATCTCAAATTTAGTTAAACCGAATTCTAGTTTTAATATCTTATTTTCAAATTTGGAAATAAATGCCTAAGTGAAATGCGTTTTGTTTAGGTAAAAAAGAGGCATTGAACGCGTGAGTGTGTTTGGCGATAAGTTTGCAAAACAGTGAATGTGTTTAAAATTGATTTTATGAAGATGATTTCTATTTTACCGTAAAGTGAATATTGATTATGAATTTTATGTGAATGATACATTACAAGTGAATATTGCTAATATAAGTTTATGTTTTAGCAATATATGAATCAAAGTTTGGAAGTTAAATCTTATATGATTTGAGTTTACACTGAGATGATATTATTAGTTGATAAAAAGGAAATTGTTTTTAGCCTATGATATACCAATAGGCTTTATACATGTTATTATACCAGTGTATAACAGTTAACCTAGAATAGGTAAGCAGTGTAGAACCAGCTCCGTAACTAGTGGTTAACCAATTGTGGGTAAATGATGTAAAATTAGCTCCGTAACTACTGGTATTAGCGGTTAACCTAGTGCGAGTAAGCGATGTAGAGCCAACTAGTGGTTATCCAGTTGTAGGTAAGCGATGCAGAACCAGCTTTGTAACTACCAATGTATAGCGGTTATCCTAGTGTGGGTAAACGTTTTTGAACCAACTCCGAAACTAGTAGATAACTATTCACGGGTAAGCGATACAGAACCAACTCTATGACTTTATGCCTAAGAGTACCATATAGCAAAGAAGTTAGTGATAGGCTATATTGTATAAGCAATTCATGACATTTTTAATGCTGCCACTATTTATTTGAAAAACGATTTGAGAAACTTGATTTTTGGAAGCATACATATTTCATTTTAGTATTGAATTATATGAATTGAGATGAATTTGTTTTAGGGAGGTTTAAATTGTTAAATATGATTTGAATTTCTGTACACGTTGGCCTGTTCTCAGTTCGAGTTTCTAAGGTACAAGCTTGGCATTTCGCATGCTGCCCTGCCTACCTTGAGGGAGAGTGATAAAGAGACTCAACAGCACGCGTAATCTTCTCCACAATAATCTTTTCTGCAATCTTCTCTGCGTAATCCTTCTTAGCAGCAAGCGTAATCTTCTCTGTTTGTAGCGATATATATGACTAGCTTTAGATATCTTATCTTTGTTTATATATAATTTATCTTGTAAAATCTAAGTTGAATTCAAACTCTCTCGTGTAACAAACTTTGGCTTTATAAACACAGCAGTAGAAATTGTACAGCGTATGCAGGAAGAGAGTATTTTACACCTTCCTTCTTGCATCTTTCTTTACTTTGGGCAGAATTTATCACTTAACGAAGCTATTAAACGTCCTATAGAATAACTCCATGTACAAAGATAAGGTGACTAGTGTAAAAGACTTACAAAAAGCAACGTTAAGAAATTGAATGAGTCGATGGAGGAGCAATTGGTGAGAGGCCTGAATAGGGAGAATTGGGTGAAAGTTTAGGGATTAGGGATGGGATTCATACACGAAATTTAATTTAAGTTATTTTAATTATAATTTATTTAAATTAATTATTAATATAATTTAATAAAATCAAATACTTGGACCTTACATTGCCATGAGGCATAGACATGGTAAAGAGGCACATTTAGTGATTAAAAAAAGGAGAAATATGTGCTACGTTAATAATAATATGACACTTAATGGACAAAACTTAACTTTGTTAATTTTTCATTCACTTAGTGGTTCATTTATAGTTTTTGAAAATGTTATAGTTCAAATTGAATACTCTAAGATATTATAGTTTTAACTTATATTTTGATCAAAATGTTTGAGTTTGGAATACAATTTTGGCCAAAGAAAAAACTTAATTAAGCTTAGGCCAAGGAAGTCCAGGTTGGCCCACAACAATTTGTTTTTAAACTGAAAACTTCAAATTAACGATCAAGGTTACTACTACTTAAGATTGTAGTTTGGCTAGGGTTCGATCCAAAATCAACAAATTAGGTTCAATTTGAACAAGTTCTTTATTAGATTCAAATTACATTAGACGACGCATCTAAAACAATATCGTTTTGGGTAAACTTTCCAATTCAACATTGTTTTGAAACTTAAGACTTAAGATTAAAATGATGTTATTTTATGAAATTTACTTAGAACAATGTTATTTTAATCGATGTTTTCAAGTTCAAGCCCAGACTCAAATCCTGTAGCATAAATTTGTCAAATTTTGAGCCGAGCCGTTTATTATTGGTATGTTATTTAGGAGTCGTTTGATTTTACTTTTATTTTTTTGATAGTTTTTATTTTTTGTTTTTCTTTCAAATAAAAATAAAAACCTGTTTGATTATTAATGTTAATATAGTTATATTTTTATTATTAATGATAATTACTTATTAGGTAAAACTTAAAAGATAAATTATTTTATTTAATTA
>JANQBM010000004.1:32291271-32306064 GCA_025594535.1 Erythroxylum domingense
AATATAGTTATATTTTTATTATTAATGATAATTACTTATTAGGTAAAACTTAAAAGATAAATTATTTTATTTAATTAAATTAATTAATAATTTATCAATAAAATTATTTTATTTTATTAAAATAAATAATTTCAAATTGAAATTCATTTATAAATTAATATCTATTTTAATTATTAAATCAAAATTTGATTTGAAACGTATATATTTTGAAATGTTTTAAATTTAATTCCATTCATTAAAAATTATTAATTAAATTTAATTTAATTAAAAATTAAATAGATTAATAATTGAAATTAAATTATTCATAATTTTTATTAATAAAATTATTCATAATTCTTATTAATAATTAAATTATTCAAAATTTTTATAATGATTAATATATTAATTATTACATAATATGTTTATTTAATAGAAAATTATAAAAAAGGAAATAGAAAATTCTAAAAATAACTTTTTTGTGGTTTTCATAAAAGAAACCAAAACTAAAAATAGAAATAAAAACTTAAATAAATGGATTTTTTATTAAATTGAAAAACAAAAACAAAAACAAAAATAAAAACTATAAATATAAATATAAATATAAATATAAATGCAAACAAACATGATCTTAATTTTTATCATTAGAAGTAAAAATTAAAAGACAGAGGAAGGTAATCTTTTTTTTTTACCATGTTGAATGCACAAAGTCATCAGAAATAAGGATTTAGAATCAAGAATTAATTAATAATTGAAAATTATAATAATGTTCCGGTAATTTAAAAATGTTGTAAGCTTTGAAATTGACGCGTATCTATCAAACGTCTGACTTTTTAAGAAAATTAATTATTAATTAAAAAATATAGTTAATTTTCCGGTAATATGAACAAGTGGCAGGCTTTGAAATTGATGTGTATCATACTTCTGACTTTGATCGGTTTTGTCCTGGATTTTACAACCTGGAACGGATATAGCCTACCTGAGGCCCTGGCTGCTCAGCCTTGGATAATAATATTTTGAGTGTCTAACTGGCAAATCAAGGATATCACTTATCATTGTCGAAAGAAGGTGATTATTCTGTTTGACAATTAGTTGATTATATTATCTATTAGTTGATAACGAATTATATTAATTGTTTGTTAGAGATGTTTGATAAAATTAGTTGTTTAGTATTAATTATTTATGTATAAAATAGCTTATAAGGATATAATTTTAAAAAAAAGGCTATGAATATTATATATCATAGTATTTCGTTGAATATTCTTATAATAATTTAAATTTGAGAGAAGTCATGTTCACCTGTACTGTTTCATCATCTATGAAAAATTTATGTAACTCTTTCTATTTTCATTTTTGTTTAAGGTCAACATTTTATTTCTAACCTATAACTACATAAAACAATTATAAGAACAAACATTGTTTCTAAAACATAAGCATCTAGGAACCTCAATTAAAGAGTATAATTGACTTTTGATAGTTAAAAATTTTGACTGATTGATGAAAATACTTCTATATAAGAGCATTTTCATTTTTGGCTGTTTATCATAAATCAGCTATTGGATCTACTAGTCTCCAAACAGTTTTCGTAGTTGTTTGAAGAGTCAAACAGCTGAAAACAACCAATCAACTAAAAAATAGTTGATTGGTTGTCTATCAAACGAGGCCGATGCCTCACAATAAATATGATGATATGATGACTAATTACAAAATTCATATTAGACTAGTAATGTTAAACCTAACAATTGTTTTTATCTAATATAAAAACTAAAAAGTCAAACAATAGTCGAAACTAAATGGATTTTGATAATTTAAAATTCATGAAAAATTTGTAAACTGTTAAAGCCTTACAGGGTGTTTGGCTCACCTGCTAAAATAGATAAGAAATAAAACGGTAATTTTTTATGAATAAAATAGATGAAGAATAGAATGGAATGAGTATTATTTAGTTTTGTTTATTCTTAAGAATTTGTAGCAATGATGTAATGCCAATGTTTAGTTTCAAAATATAAGTTTAGAATGATAAATGAATAATTAATAAAAAGACTAAAATATTCAAGCAATTCCCACTAACTACATTATTATTATTATTATAGCTAAGTAAATATGTGAATTCTTTAACGATATTATTATCCAACATGTCCTCAATTTTACTCCAACCACTTGGAATAATCATGGAATAGAAAAAGATATTTTGGGGAATAAGTGAACCTATGAATTATTTATTTTCTTCAACCGAATAAGAGAATAACCTATTATCAAGAATAGATCAAGAATGAAATAGTTATTTCAGACAACTAAATACCCTGTTAAGGTGAACTTGTTATTTATAATTTAAATTCAAATTGTCAAATCTAACCAGAATATATAAAGATTAGCATGCCCCAAATTACCAATGGAACTTTGGTGCCTCAGTCAAGTTGTACAAATTGGGTTCGAACAATTCTGTATATGCTTTAAAATGTACGCAAAGAAAAGAAAACTTCAAATTAATGCTCCAAGGCTACTGCTAATTTAATTAATTTTCATCATCTGAAGCTAAAATTAAAGGACAGATTAAGGTAATAGTTGGAGTGGAATGCATGAAGTCATCGAAAAGAAAGATCTAAAAATTTAAAATTTAGATTTGAATAGAGAAGTCAAAATTAACGTTCCTGTAATATAAAAAGGTTGCAGGCTTTGAAATTAGAATGTAGCATTCGTCTAATTTTGACCAATTATGTTTTTTAAATGTTCATCAGCCTTCCAAATTGACCTTGACTTTACAACCTGGAACAGATATGGCCTACCATGTGCCCATGGCGGCTCAGTCGTAGGCAATAATGTTTTGCGAGTCTAACAAGCATATCAAGGACATAGCGTAGTCTATGACGCAAAAACTGATCGTACATTTAGCTAATTTCTTTATCGACTAAATCATCTCGATGGCAACCCCATGTGAATTGGTAAGTTGCTTTTTTGATTTAAGTGAGGTTGAAGGTTATAAATCCTCTTCATATATGTAGCTCGCTAAAATTTAGGGTTAGAATTTTATGTTTTGCAAGGGACCTACCTAATTTGAGCAAAGATTAATTTAAGTGTAAATTGTTTAAAGATACTTTCCTATAACTAAAACCCGCCTACAGCATCTCGTAGAAAAAAAAAAATCATCTCGATGGCTAATTTCACAAGGTCAACAATATGAATAAGGACAACCGTACGGGCATATATATCCAACTTCATCGGAAACTCCTCAGACTCTTTTCTGCTAAACTCCCACCTTTCGAAAAGAATCAAAAAGAATGGCAGCCACTGGAGCACAGAGTAGATGGTCTCTCCAAGGCATGACTGCTCTTGTTACTGGTGGAACTCGTGGCATAGGGTATGTATTATGACTGCTCTTTCTGTTTTCTTTGATTAAATCCTATCTGAAGTCCTTAAATTTAGGGATGCATATGTTATATGTCTCATGGTTGTGATATGTAACTATAGGCACGGCATAGTTGAAGAGTTAGCAGGATTGGGAGTGGCTGTCCACTTCTGTTCTCGGAAACAAGAGGAAATTGACCAATGCTTACAAGAATGGACAAGCAAAGGGTTCAAAGTGACAGGATCGGTATGCGATGTTTTGCATCGGGACCAGAGGGAGAAACTCATGGAGACTGTGTCCACCACTTTTCATGGAAAGCTCAACATACTTGTAAGCTCAACTTCTGTTTATATCTGCTTAACTCTTCCTCTTGTACTTAGCTAGTAGCCAAATACCAATATATCAGATGATCAGATAATAAAATGGTGGTATTCCCTTTTGTCGGTTCCTTTCATCAATGATACTTTCAGGCGAATAAATATGTTTGTTGGTCAGGTCAATAATGCTGGAACGGCTATACCTAAAGAAGCTCTTGATTACAGCCATGAAGATATTGGAATTGTGATGGGAACCAATTTTGAGTCGGCATATCACTTAAGTCAACTTGCACACCCACTTTTAAAGGCATCAGGAGGTGGAAGCATCATAAATATTTCCTCTGTTATGGGTATAGTTGGCGGCCCCTGTAGTACTGTCTATGCAGCATCTAAAGGTACTTCATTCCTTAGCTTCCAATGATCAATTGATATAAGAATTTTAAGGAAGATAAAAAGACTATGTTAATTTGCAGGAGCAATTAATCACAGCACCAAGCTCTTGGCTTGTGAATGGGCTAAGGACAATATCCGTACTAATGCTGTTGCGCCTGGCCTGATCAAAACCTCAATCGTCGAAGCTGCTATGGTTTGCATTCTATTCTTTATATGCTCACTTGTGACTTTTCTATTTCATTCTAAATGCTTATATAAGTTTATTCATCCAGGTAATGCTATTAAAACAATAGTTTCGTTTAACTTTCACCTAATACCGAATTGCTTATCGATACAAAATGAGTTGTTTTATTAACATATAAATAAACAGGGTTGCAGTACTTTGACGATTTCAAGCAGTTTGATTAGCAAGAAAAATGACCTAGTGCTGTACTTAATCCTTCATATCTTTTGCAGGAGAATCCTGCTTTCGCTGAACATTTTACTCGGGCAATGGGTCAAATCCCCCTCCTCCGACCTGGATTGCCGGAGGATATATCATCAATGGTGGCATTTCTTTGCTTCCCTGCTGCTTCATATATCAATGGTGAAGTAATTGTGGTTGATGGAGGATGGACCATCAGTGGATTCTATCCTATAAAGAATTAACTCCTTCCATTTGGAGCAGTCAACACTCGAGACGGACTAAGATAAACAAAACTACGGATGAATGAATAAGGTTGCATTGTATTTGAAAACCAAGCTGTTGCTTTTTTCTCGGTTGTGATTTGTTATAGTTCTTCATGATCCTTTTGTTCTAAGGTTAATGTTACATTTCTTATAATGAGTATGGAACCAAATCAAGCTTCAGGAAGAGCCTGAAGCAACTTCCCATTCGACCCAATGAGTTACACTTAGATATTTTTTTATTAGAACAATATGTTAACAGCATTCTTATATCAAAAATCCCATTGTCATCCAAAGCAAGAAACGTTTACTCTGTATTTTGCTTTTGACAAAGTCTTAGCCTTTTGGTTTTTTTTTGGTAGACTTGATTTTTTTTTTTGGATAAGTAACTTAGTGAAATTTTGACTATTCTTAATATGACACCGTTAATAAAACCGTGGAAGAATTTGGAAATGTTTATGAACTTGATCTTCCCTAGTTTAAATGATGCGAGCCACTCTACTTATCGAAGTTTGAGATGAACGTTTTATATTAATCCTAGCATCACATGCCACCAAATATTCGATTATAGAATTCTTTACTAAATTCTCCTTGATTGTCATAAAATTGTGCAATGTAATAAAATGGTTTCAAAATATAAATAATATTTTTATTTCTGTAAAACGTGTTATATAAAAACGTCAATATTATAATGTTTCTAAAACTTGAAATCAAATGCAAATCATAATTTTTTGAAAAAAGAAAATAGCGATCTTTCTTCAATGCACTTTCGAGTTTTGTGGGGCTAATCTACGTAGTCAATGTAGTACTTGTCCTGCCACGGATAGCATTTGATCAAGGTCTCAAATAAAGTTCTCTTTAATAGTTCTCGTAAGGGATGGCAGTTGGTTTTCAACTTACTTAATTTCTACACCCCTAACCCAAAAAAATGGACATAGAAGTTAAAAAGTAGATTTTAAATGGATGGTTAAAAATAGATGTGGATATGGATTTATATATGAGTCTAGTGATAACCCGAACCGATGGATACCTATACTCGACCCGTTTTTATTAACTCTATTTTTTTGTTTTTTCTTGAATATTTATCGTTAAATATAATAAAATATTAATATTTTATGAGGAGAAACCAAACAATTTTAAAATTCCCACTTTACTCCTCACCTTTTTCCAAATAAAAAGAGTCCCTTCATTTTAGTCATTCCATCAGTAACCTTTAAGTTCTCAAAGCATTATTTTAATTAATTTCTTCACGTTTTCAAACAAACTGTTTGGTATGCACTATCACCGACATAGTCTCTCTTAAAAACTATTAAATAGTTGATTAGCCGATTACTCTTTTTAACTTTTGGCTATTCCCTTCATTATCTCTATCGTTTTCTAATTCTGCCTATCGTCGCTTATGGAATAGCCAAAAACCCACGTTACTATGTGGACACGTCTGTGGAAAATCCAAGTTTAAGTTCAGTGTGTGTAATAGCTAAAAACCCATGTTATTGTGTGGACACGTCTGTGGAAAATCCAAGTTCAAGTTCAGTGTGTGTAATAGACAAAAACTCACATTACGTTTGATCGGTTCAATGGGTTTTTAGGTTTGCCCGTGGAGTTCGAGGTCGAAATGACGAAGTCCCTTGTCAAGTTCCGAGTGCTAGGTATATACATCGCCTCTCCTTTTCGTTTTTTGCTTCTTTGTCTTCTACTTATCTCATTATTAGGAAAATAATTCTAAAATGTCCACTTACCATAGCATGATGATCTTTAGTGACTTTGAATTTATAATGTAGTCATATAAATAAATATCAAATTTTTGCATGCTTGCCACTGGAATCTTCGTTGTACAGATTTTGTGGTATTGGGAACATCATGTAATGTGATTGATTTTCAATGCTAGTTTACTACCTTATTCCTAATTGAAAAATTGAAATTGTTTATTAGAGAATAATAGCAATCAGTCAAAAATATATTAATCTTATAAAATGTAAGGGATGAGGTGAAAATTGAAATAAAGGCCTTATTTTATTTGACTTTTATTTGTCAAAGTTGGCCCTGAACAACTAATCATTTACTAAGTTAATTTTTTTAGCTTGTTTTCTTTGCGACAAAAGAGATAATGTCTGAGAATCATCAAGAGATCATTAATAAAGGAGTTGATAATCATACAATAAAGAAATTCTCTAGTCCACCTCATGACGAAGAGGAGCTTGCAGCTATGGACTCTAGTGATCGTGGTGTAACTAAAAGCAAGAAGCGTACTTCTCTTGTGTGGCTAGAGTTTACTTTGGTGACTGTGAAAGGTGTTGATAAGGCTGAGTGTAAGCATTGCAAAAGGAAGCTTTCAGTTAAAGGTACGAATGGGACTCCGCATCTGCGTGAGCATTTGATCAAGTATTGTCCAAAGACATATTTAAAGCTTGTTGGAGGCCAGAAAACATTATTAATTGGGAGTGGGACTAAGTCTGATGGGAAAAAACATTGCAAAGCTACAAATTTAGCCAAGAATTCTCAAGAAGAGAGTTACTTGATATGATTGTAATGCATGAGTATCCTTTGTCTATGGTTGATCACATTGGTTTCAGAAGGTTTGAAGTGAGTTTAAACAATGAATTCAGGATGATATCTCATAATACATTGAGAAATGAAATCTTAGTGACATTTATGGATGAGAAATGTCTATGTGAATGGAGTACTAGCTATTGCTTTTGTTACCCAAGAAATAAGATAGATTGTGTTGAGTTCTATTTTAGTGACATTTATGGAAGTAAAGCTAATATTGAGATTAAGAGGGTGAAGAGCTTTCTTTATGAACTATTGTTAGAATATCAAGACAAACATGCTATGGACATAGGGAACTCTACAACATGTACTAATTTAGTTGTTTCATCGTCTTCATGTGAGGCTACCCATCTGGAAAAACATCAAGCAGATTAAGGAGATAGCGATAATTTTTCCATGTATAAGAATCAAAGAAACTTAAGATCTAAACTAGACCATTATTTGGAGGAAGATGCAATGCCTGAAAATAACTATTTTGACATTTTGGCTTACTGGAAGCAAGAATTCAAGTATCCAACACTGAGGATGATTGCCCGAGATATTTTATCAATACCTGTTTCTACAGTTGCTTCAAAAAATGCATTTAGCATGGGTGGTAGGGTTCTTAGTCCACATCGCTTAAGACTTCATGCTAGTATTGTTGAAGCATTGATGTGCTTGCAAAATTGGATGCTTGGAGATTATTCATGTAATAAGTATTTCCTTATTAATATTTGTAACATTTGTATTTGAAACTTCTTACCTACACAATTTTCATATTAAATCTTCCTTACAGATTCATATGCGATTACTTCGATCTTTGATGATGTTGATGCAAGTGAAGAGGAATCAGGTGAAGTGCTTGATTTGATAATTCATTTTATTTCTCATCATTTATTCATTTTGACTTAAAATATTAAATTAACTTATAATTTGACTCTATTTGTTAACATATTTTATTTTCTTATAGGATGATAATAATACAAATGATATGGAGATGGATTTTTGAATGCTGTGGACTTCACGCAAAGACATTTTGAAACTTTGGATATTTATGTCTTTTTTCCAGTTCTTAATTGTGAAAAATATATGTTGTCTTTGCACTAGACATTATGATTTTTATTATTCCAATTTTATAATTTTTTAAGACACACAAATCAAAATCTTGACTTATTATTATTAAAGTAATTTTAATTTGGAGCGTTCACAAAAATTTGCTCTTTATATTTTCTATTTATAAGTTATATTTTTATGTGCTATACAACCTGATGGATATTCAAAAACTAAACAATCCAATGGATTTGGATATGGGTAGTAAATCGTAAAAATCGATGAATTTTAAATGAATAATGGATTGAGTCATAAAAAATAGATATGGATATGGGTAGAGTAATACCCAAACCGAACCCTATCCATTGCCATCTTTAGTTCTGATTATTGTGCTGGTAATATCCTTAGCTTTCCGGGTACTATGGAAGAAGCGTCATTGAGTCATATAAGTAATGTTTTAAATATTCAATTCAAAATTAAACCTACAAGATAAGAGATTTAAAGTTTAAAAAGTTTAATCGGTATTAAAATGTTATAAAAATGGTTAAAATTTGAATATTGAAAAATTTTAAATATGATTGAAGAAGACTGTCTTTATCCTTAGAAGAATTTAAATTTTAATTAAAAAAATGTTAAATATAGATTAATTAGTTTATAAAAATCGATTAGTTTATGAAAATTAAATGATTACTTAATAATTTGGCTAGTTTTTAACAACAAAACTTATAAAAATAATTTGAACCAAAAAATTAAAAATTTATAAGTTTTTGAGAGAGCCTGAGGAGAAATTAGACTGGATCCAAATGAGCCCATATATAACTAGGACTTCATATCTCAACCTAAAATCTTAAGGCACTAGGTTGTGAGCCCTATCTTTGATAAGACAAAACACGATAACAAACAATAAAAATAAAAGAACAACACAGATTTTACGTGGAAACCCCAAATTCGAGTGAAAACTATAGACAGAGGAGGAGAGCTTCACTGTGAAAAGGATGAATAAAAGGACAGAGAGCTTAGGGTGACTCACAAAATATATATTTCTTACTCAACCTAGCATAAAACAAGATATATAAAGTAAGCTCTAACTTCAAGTGGGTCTTACATGGACTGTGATTTAATTTTTCCACAACTGTCGCATTGTGAACTTTTCGATACATCATATACAAGGAGCACTTCAATATGTCATTCATACATTACATTCATCGGACCTTCTGTCCGGAAACCAACACAATCAAACACATTCATTTCATAATCAATAAAGTCATAACATAATTGAA
This sequence comes from Erythroxylum domingense, assembly GCA_025594535.1. NCBI lineage: Eukaryota > Viridiplantae > Streptophyta > Magnoliopsida > Malpighiales > Erythroxylaceae > Erythroxylum > Erythroxylum domingense. The sequence goes on from JANQBM010000004.1 coordinate 32,300,829, forward strand.
ACAAACAATAAGGTAAGACCATCTAGGTCTACTCACAGTACGCTCCAAATTAGCATTTGCTTCCACATTTTGGGAATGCCTGGATGCGAACACTTAACCTGCACAACCCATTTATGCAAGGAACACATTGCACACCCATTAATAATTTCACACATATAAGCATTTATTCATGCACAATATATAATTGGACGAGGTACAATGCATGCTCAATGACAACTTGGGTACTGTCACTTCAAACCTTAGGCACATTCCCATTTCATAACTTAATCACTCCTCAATTATTTGAATTATAACCTCAATTCTTTGGTACTTTGATATCACTAACTCATTCACTACTTTATCGATATAGTCCCATATATGACTAGTAAAGAGAAAAACAGTGGATATCACTATGTATATCTCATTATCAACTTTCTACTTCAAGCTCAATGTTTCCTCTGATTATCACTTTAATCGCTCTTTCACATCATTACATATTTTCATTAATCTTTTAACTCCAAACTGGTTTAACACTATCCCATAATATTTTAGTCATCAATTCAAAGAAAATCACTATATACGGCACATTAAGTCTCCTCACTCATTTTCTAGAAAAATAAGAATATCATTGTTCTTAACCATTTAACAGTAAACTAACGATGCATGCTCCATTTCATACAAAAACTACATAATCATCATAGACTTACTTGTTTGAAGCTCCAATCTGTACAAAATCATGTAACCCTAATCTCGCATGCACCCACGTACATTAACTGGAAAGTTGACATGAAGGCTCGGTTTTCTTGAAATAGAAGAAAGAAATATTAGAGTGGAAGTGATGAGAAACCGAGAGAAGAAAAGTTAATCTTCTATGAAGATTTGATAAAAAGCTCTCGGTAAGAGAAACTCTAAAGAAAGAAGTTTCGAGAATGACCAGGACAAAAATGACAGCTAGCCTTTTAAGGTAATAAAAATCTTACCTGTAGCTAGGACACCTGTCCATTTCTTATCCACTTACCTTTATTAGAACTCACTTAAGTAGAATTTATACTTAAATTTATACTCATTAATACCACTGCAATCACAAGTCATAACCACTTTCTTACTTTCGGATTTTTGCTATAACACATCTTTTCAGGTCACTTTACGTTCTCTTTTTGACCCCGACACTGAAGTCATTTTGCAACACTTCACTATATGTCTTGTGTCTCCATTGACACCAAAATCATTCAATTTGGTTAGACCAATTCTATCTTCTTAAGGGCCAAAAAGACAGAAGGAAGGGAAAAATTGCTATAACTTTCCCTACGGATATCTGATCAAGATGTTCTTTATATGGTTCGAAAGAGGACTTCAAGATATACAACTTTCATGAAGACCTCAAAGACCAATTTTATCTTCTAAAGGGTCAAAAATAGGACAGAAGATATACAATGAACAGTAACCTAGAAGAAGTTAATGAACATTATCACAGAAGAAGTTTCGGTCACTTAGGCAGAAAGTAGACGAATGCAAAAGCAAACAAATGCATGAAGCAGAAAAATCAATACGCAGACGAATGAAAAAGTAGACAAATGCAATAAGCAGGAGAAGCAGTAAGCAGAAGAAGCAGTAAGCAGAAGAAGCAATACAGAAGAAGATGACGTCATCACAGAAGAAGTTGATGAACAGTAACACAGAAGAAGTTTCGGTCACTTAGGTAGAAAGTAGACGAATGCAAAAGAAAATGAAAGCAAGAAGTAGAAAAAGCAATACGCAGACGAATGCAAAGAAGACGAATGCAATAAGCAAAAGAAGCAGTAAGCAGAAGAAGCAATACAGAAGAAGATGACGTCATCACAGACGAACCTGACGTCATCACAGACGAACCTGACGTCATCACAGATGAACCTGACGTCATCACAGAAGAATTTGATGAACAGTAACACAGAAGAAGTTTCGCTCACAGAAGAAGAGGATTTACAGAAGAAGATGACGTCATCCAGAAGGAGCTGACGTCATCACAGAAGAAGTTTACAGAAGAAGATGACATCATCACAGAAGAAGATGACATCATCAAAGACGATACCTCTAAGCTTCTGAACATCTTCACTTATAAGAAACGTAACTTTCTACTCCACTTTCCAAAACTCCCATACTAAGCATTCTTAGTAAACTTCTTCACTAAGTCCAACACTTAGATTCTATTTTAGTCTTCCTAATTTATTTCATTTCAATCATTCGCAGTAACCACAATTCTCAATCTATCCTATTCCCATTCACTATACCCAAAATATCAATGAGTGCATGTACAATTACTTTCATGTGTGCAAAGACTCAAATTCACATGCATGTATGCTGACATTCTGTTGAGCATTGAAATGCAACTTTTCCTCTTAACTCTCTCATTGCCATTCACCCCATTATTGAAATCGAGGTTATAACCCTTAGTATGGGGGCAGGATGCTACAATTCTCCACCCTTAATAAATTTCGTCCCCGAAATTTTCATCTGATAGATCACTAAGGTAGAGGCATTATTTCCTCATATGCTTCTCCATGTCCCATATACTTCACCTCTCCACATTTTTTTTCCAAATGTCCACAGTTAATAAACTCAAAAGACCCTTCATTCATTTATCTAGTTATCACACTATCTTGACTATTTCATTGATCTATTTCAGATTACTCATTAACTGTTACTTTGTACACTGTCAGTCTACCTCTGTCAGTCATACCACATATCCCATATTACAAGGCTAAGACACACTTAGTTATCAAAATTTTTCGTATAAATCAATTCATAATATCCTAACTTATCCTTTCTCTAAATCTGAGCACACCTTGTGCTCAATTTAAGCGCATCTTGGCAAAGTGTTACTAAAAAAAACACTTCATCTCTCCTGTGATAATTCACTTCCCTTCGGTGTTGATATAATCACTCTTGTGACTATGTCACTGTATTCCTTTTTGTCTGGTATTGATCCAACTAACTCATTTATCTGTCATAAGTTACTTTACTCTTATTTCTGATTTATCTCACTCATTAACAGTATCTCACATTTATTATGGCCTTATACCATTTTAGGCCCTCTTCATCTCAATGTAAGGGTGAATGACTACCTTTTTGTCATACATTACCCCATACCGTGTTCTGATGATGCCACTATGGTCACAATTGTAATGCCTCATTCTCATCTTCCTATGAACTCAAAAATATAAGCTTTAATCACTTCCCCAACAGTTAGAACTATTGGTAATTCAAACATGTAATCACTCAGTCTTACATTCTTAGCCCTCCATTGCACTTTTTGATGTGTTCTTGAGGATGTATACCATAGGTTGTTATTGCACTTCTCTAACAATCTCTTTACTCAATCATCCTTATCAGGTACATATACTTCTTATTTCAGGCACCAAATATGACTCTTCTGATTCCACTCGAAAATTCAGACTCGTTTTCAATTCTGCTATGGGATTCATAATTTTGAATCCTTAGCTTTCAGGCTTTATCATTTCTTTCACATGAAACCGGTCTTAACTTTTAATGCCAATAGTAACACTTCCATTTGCCCCTTATTCAATTCAACATTTTGTGGCCTTCATTGCACTAGATTTGAATCTCAATATTTGAATTTGTATTATTCCATTATAGACATGTCGGCCCAATGTATTAGGCTACACACTACCTTTACTCGTATAACACTTATTTATTCATTCCTTTCAAACTCAATAATTTTCTCAAGGTTACATAATCTGTACCTTCATATATCCAAATGTCTCTGTACATATACTGTCTCCAAGCTTGCAAAGAAATTTCTATTGCAGCAATTTCTCACTTTATCTTCACCACTATTTACTTTGAGGCCTCATAATATGCCATGTTCAAATACTATCACTTCCCCAATGTATTCGATCACACTAAGATTCACTCCCATTAAACTTATTTCTACCTTTTTGAATATGCTCCAACTATCCTCTATGCTCTTAGTCACCCATTGATATAAATTATATATATATATATATATATTGGATCTCTTTGATCTTTAATATCATAACGTTATTGAGGTATGATCAACTCCAACATATATCATTCAAAGCTTTTCTTTGTGTCCCTAATTAATCATTGCAATCCCTTAATAGATTCATTCCTCAATTACATGAAATAACATCTCATGTTATCTTCAGTTTTTCCAATTGACTTCTTTTCTCAAATAATTTTTCTCCATTCATTCCATTTCTTCTTCATTCACATTGACTTAATCAAATGCCTACTCATTCATACTAATTCCCCCACACATTTCAATTTATTGAATACTTTACTATGTGTGTTGGTATCACATTTCTTAGATTCAGTTTGTATCTTCCGAACATATTTACACCTCATAAAATGTGAACCTACATTCCCCTTACATTCGCAATAGTATCACCTCAGATTAAATATCCATTCACATTGTTGGATACTTAACATTAAACTAATGATACACTCTCAATAGCACATTCTACCTCTTATGCCTGAGACTCCGCTTTGGATATGACTCCATTATTCACTTTTAACTCATTAACTACTCATTTCTGATTTGTTTCTTCATTGATCACTCTTTAAATGGATCATCTGGTTTACTGAACCCATCTCGATGAAATTATTCTTTAGAAGAAGATTTCTTAATACCATCCTCGATACTGTCATGAAATCCTTATCCATCAATCATTTTCCATGATTATGTATCAGTCATTCTTAGTACCTCAAGAGAATCAATTTCACTATTTATAATATCCCAATATGATCAATTTCTGCCATAGCTTACATGATCAGAACACCTTTTAATATGAGGCTCAGTGAGGCACTAGACAATTTCATTTACTCTAATACATTGACATATATCGCCAAAATCATTACATCTTCTTTAGAGATGCATTTATGTCAATTTACCAATTAGCAACTTAGGCTAAGGATACTTTTATCCTATTCAATTCTAGATAACTCTTCTCTTTTGGTGCCAATCCTTAGTTGTGAGGATTATGCCATAATTGTGTCCTTCTTTTTCCTCAAATTTATTATATATGGTAACATCATTAACAATCTCAATTCCATCCTAATTGATCACTACTAGCATTATCACTTCTTATTCTAACTCATCTTAGAATTTGGACTATAGGAACTATAGTCAACACTTATTCAATAAGTCACTGATTGCTTCCTATATCATCTTTACACATATTATACACATATGCTTAATATTTTCACTTGTCATGGTGATCCCACTATCAGATGTGCA
>JANQBM010000004.1:32322110-32349139 GCA_025594535.1 Erythroxylum domingense
TGAAAATGAATAATTTTCAATGGTTTTGCTCGATGCTCCATTATAAACTTGTTACCCACGAGCTTCAAGCTCACCCCTCCCATTCCATCCCATCTTCAGGTGAAGAACATGAGATCAAGTGAAAGAGGGTCAAGGCATCGCTTCAAGTTAGATATTTTGTATTTTAAGCTAGATTTTGTAACAATGAGGACTTTAGTTACATTTTGAGTGTTCTTAGTTCAAGTATCTTATGTATTTTGGGATTATGAGATATGGATGTATTGTGGTTTGAAATGCCTTTATGGCATTGTGAAAACTCTTATCTTTTGATGTTAATGAATTATGAATTATGTATGGATGAATTTGAGTGGACATATAAATTTACTTATAGATAAGTTTGAGTTGAAATTAGGTATACTTGAAAAAGCTATCGATTAGAGATGATGAATTTTGAACAGGAATTATGGTTACATATAGGTAAGATATGATATGGTATAAAAGCATGAAGATGAATTAATAATGGTTAAGGTGTTTTTTGTTAGATTATGCCCACGTTATGGTAATAGGCTCACGTTTTATGACCTCTGAGTTGGACTCTGGAAACGGGGCCCAATAGGTTTGACCAATGCTCCAGCTGCATTTATGGATCTTATGAATAAGGACTTCAAGGAGTACCTAGATCAGTTTGTCATAGTGTTTATCGATGACATTCTGGTTTATTCCAAGAGTGAAGATGAACATGAGGAGCATCTCAGGAGAGTGTTGCAGACACTGAGAGAGAAGGAGCTCTATGTTAAGTTCAGCAAGTGTGAGTTTTGGCTTTATGAGGTGATATTCCTTGGACATGTAATTTCTGATAATAGGGTACATGTAGATCCAATTAAGGTTGAAGCAATAGTGAATTGGCACACACCCAAGTCAGTGACAGAGGTGAGGAGTTTTCTGAGTTTGGCAGGTTATTATAGAAGGTTTGTGGAAGGATTTTCTATGATTGCTACTCAGATGGCTAAGTTATTGAGGAAGAATCAGAAATTTGTCTGGGGTAAGGAATGTTAGAAAAGCTTTGAGGAGCTCAAGAGAAGATTAACCAGTGCTCCAGTTTTGATATTGCCTACTGGAGATGAGGACTATACAGTGTACAGTGATGCCTCAAGGAAGGGTTTGGGATGTGTATTGATGCAGGGAGACAGGGTGATAGCGTATGCTTCAAGACAACTGAAGCCTTATGAATTGAATTATCCGACCCATGATTTGGAATTGGCAACTGTGATTTTTGCCTTAAAGATTTGGAGACATTATCTGTATGCAGTTCAGACGAGGATCTTTACAGATTAAAAAAGTCTCAAGTATCTGTTAAGTTAGAAGGAACTGAATTTGAGACAAAGAAGGTGGATTGAGCTGTTTAAGGATTATGATTTGATGATTGAGTATCATCCAGGAAAGACAAATGAGTGGGGGTGCTTTAAGTAGGAAGTCCTCAATAGCCCATGTTCAGAAAATTTATCTGCCTTTATTGGAAGAAATGGCTAAGCTTAAGGTAAGCTTGAAACAGGAGGAACCAAATTGTATTGTTGCTAATTTCAGAGTAAGACCAATACTCAGGGAGAAGGTTAGGGAGTTACAGAAACAGGATGCAGAACTAAGCAAGCTCTGAGAAGAAATTTAGAATGGTAAGACATCTGAAGTGGTAATGAGGGATGATAGACTTATGACTGTTGGAAACAGACTTTGTATTCCAAATATCAAGGAAGTGAAGGATGAGATACTGGATGAGGCACATAATGCGTCTTATGTCATGCACCCAGGTAGCACCAAGATGTACAGAGATCTGAAGAAACATTTCTGGTAGAAAGGCATGAAGAAAGATGTAGCAGAATATGTGAATAAGTGTCTAGTATGTCAGCAAGTCAAGGCTAAACACCAGGCACCTTCTGGCAAGTTAAGGTCATTATCCATTCCAGAGTGGAAGTGACAAAGACATTTTTGGCCAAATAGAGTCGTATCCCACTTGTCGCTCTCAAATCCAGATCCTCCCAATCCTCATCGTTCATATTAGATCTGTTTGTACTAACCGTTTTGCCAGTATCACTAGTAATATTGTTGATATTAGGGATTTGTCTACCTTTCAATGCCTCGTGTAACCCCGACTTAATCAAAATGTACTTGACTTGCACTTGCCACAAGCCAAAATTGATTCTCCTGTCGAATTTCTCTATCTCAAATCTGACAGAATTTGAAACCCTGTTTTCTGACATTTTTTTCTGTGCATTTATGCCTTAATGAATTTTACCGTAGAAATGAATAGTACACCAGGTAAGTTCCTAGGAAAAAGACGTGGGTCATAAAGGACATACTTAAGTACCAAGTCTTTCCTTAGTCAGAACTTTCCTAGACATGCATTTCCACGCCACCACACCAAAGCTCCACCGCACCAAATGAACCTTTCTCAAGAAAATCTTTTCTGATGTGGAAGATTAAAAAAAACTATGACCATAGAGCACACTCAGAATTTTCAAGAAAAACACATCTTAGCTCTAATATCAATTGTTGGAAATTTAGTCCTTCCAAACTCACATTTAAGGATATTTCATAGACAAAATATCAGAAAATAGATAAATAATAATAACACAAGAGAACTTACGTAGAAACTCCCAAATCGGGAAAAAAAATCACGAACACCAAAAAGAAAATCTACTATGTGAAAAATTATTATAATCACACAATTTTTCCTCTCACCTATTACCCCAATATACCCACAAAAAAATACCCAAAATAAACTCTCCAACTCTCACCTTAAAAGAGGAATTTAACTAGAGTCAAATTTGTTATACAAATCTTTGACTTTGTATTGGTACACTGACCGAAGAAGTAACACCCTCTTTATATAGGCAAGAATTTTGCCCCAATTGTTTTCTTCAACTAATACAGGACAAACAAATGAGTCAAAACTCAATACTCATGACCACAAACATACAGTTGCTTTATATACACTCAAGCATGATACCTTTAATAGTACAAGCACAGTCAATATGCACTCCCTACTAGAATTTGAAACGTGGGAGAGACAAATGCAGAAAGCTCATCGTCCTTCTCGAACTTGGTCATGTCTTCCTTTCTCAATTGGACCCGTACTTCTATACCTCCTTTTTCTTTCGCGCTACTAAACAGAAATATATTTTGATAAGGCCACGCAGCTGTTCCAACCCACTCAGGCTTTCCCCATCCGAAGTCTATTTCATATGCAGGAAGCCTGTTAAAACTACTGAAGCAAAGAGCAACAACTTTCTTGCACCTCTGTGCCTCAGCCCTGTCTTTCATCATCTTTAGGTGCTTTTATCCCTCTTTTTGAAGATTTTTTAACGAACTCTGCATCTACGCTCCTCACTGCTCTTCTCATTTGGCTTATAACATCACAACAATAGTTGTTAGAATTATTGTGAATTTCTGCTACCACTGGCTCATAAATGAAATTTCCATTATGCTGCTCAGGGAGAGGTGGATCCATCCTCGTACGTAAGTCAATAGCGTGTTTCACCGTATAGATCGTATCAGAATTTTCTTCCTTGACTCGAATTGTGCTTATGAATCTACTAAACAAGAATGTTGTTAACGCCTCAACTATCGTGGGAAGTTTGTTCATAGTCCCCGAGTTGCAACAATGTTCGACATACTTCTCCCTGATCCTTTTAGTGCTGTTTGCATCAAACATAAACCTCTAGGAAACAATGTCAGGATTGTACTTCAAAATCTCAAAACAAGGATCGAAATCAGAAATGTCAATGGGAGGAAAGTAATTGGCTGCTTCAAATTTGGGAACAGGTATATCACTGCTGCTTCAAATTTGGGAACAGGTATATCACTGCAGCTTCAAATTTGGGAACAGGTATATCACTGATGTGTCCGTGGGTGATTTCTGCCCAGCTGTTAAGGAATCTAATACCTGGCAAGGCATCCGCAATCTTATGCGATAATCCCAAACCAACTGCCATTCCACCACACTCAAAGAAGGTGACCTGAACAAAAGAACACAGTTCGCTGTCTTCTACGATACTGAAAGGAAGAAACTCGTTGAGATTATTGTAAATAGGGTTTTGGCGAATGTCCAGAATAGTGCCTTTTGCTTTAGCTTCGACGAAAGGGACACCCTCGTCATTGCAATCGACATGTGAATTTCCTCTTACTTGTCCTGCCAAAGGGTAAAATAGGGTTAAGATGTCTGAGAGGGAACTCCTAACTTGCTCGCATCTCTCAGCATTGCTGATACTGGTTGACTTGGGATAGAAGACGAGCCAAGGTGTGAAAACTCGAACTATGATTTGATCGAGAGATGATAGTTGGACATGACGAAGCTGGTTTGGTGTTGGAGACGATGGCTTAACCATGGTTTGAGAGATATATAGAACAGATTACAGATCTCCAGGCCAGGTTCGGACCATTGGATGCTCGAAATTGATTGGACTAAAATATGAACGGATCTACTGCTTCATGTGGTTGACATTGTCAATTACAGATCTATATTCAGTCTCCTTGATTCCCATCCAATCAACCGTGATCAGTTATTATGCTTTAATTTTTTTTATTAAATTTTATTCATATATTTATATAAAGTTAACGTAAATATATTAACGAGATTTGATATAATATGATAAAAATACCATCCTTAATTTACCTCTCTAGTAATTGATTTTTTTGACAAAGTTGCCATAAACTTCTCTGCCAAGTGTGATTTGAGTTGATAAAATAATATTATGTTTTATATAACAATTATCTCATTCAATTGTTTAAGAGGAAGAGGTTTGACATTTGCTTTCAAGCTCAAAATCTAATGCGGCCCTACAAATCGTTAGGCCTGCAATGCTTGTCGTGTTGTCGACCATTTCAAGCGTCCTTAAATCTGAATTATTTGAGTACAGTTCCAGACGTGGATTTTAGTGGAAGCAAATTTACAATTGTATAATTTAGTGAAAAAATTATAATTTTTACATTAAACTTTATTCCAAAATTTTTCCCTCTTTTTTTTACATTTTTTATAGTGGGAAGACATTATTTAATTAAATCAATTTTTTTATTCAACTTAATGGAAAAGTCTGATTTTTAATTAATAACAGTTCTAATACTCTTTTCTCATCTTGAAAAATCTACTAGACCGAAGTTTTCTTAACTAACAATTCAGTGAAATAAATAGTTCTCAACATACTTATAGATGAAACTAACTATCCGTTTTTTCTCCATCCAAAATGACTGAGAATAGAAAGATCTATTGCAAAGATCAAGATAAATGATTAATTTAAAAAATCTATAACTATGTTGAATGAAAATAAATAAAATAAAAAATGAAACACAATTATTTATGTAATTTGAACGTACTTATTTTATGACATCTTAGTGGAAAACAAATTATTTAAAATTATTTTACTTTCAAATCCAATAACTCAATTATACCCAAAGTTTTAGATATCATACTTTACCGGTCGGAAAACGATATAAAATTTGATTAATCTACCAGCCTCAACGTCGTACTCGCCAACCACCACTGCACTGAGAGTCGTCGGTCACCGCTCACCATCTCACCACACGTCTCCACCGCAAACAATACATTAATTAATAAAAACATACAGTGGCATAATATAAATTTGCTTTAGAGAAGGCGAAGAATATGGAAAAGATATAAGCGAAAATTGATGGAAATGGTATAAAAACATATGAAAGAGAGACGATTGAGCCCTAAAAATTGGTCCACATATGGGACAACAAAAGTGTTAGCTCAAGGTTTATATTTAACGATTTTGATGATAACTATATCATATTTCAAAATTTAAATTGAGTTTATTTCCTTGTATGGATAATGGTATTTTTTAAAAGGAAATAAAATCATAGAAAAATTACTTCCTTTCTTGCAGGAACCTTCTTAGTAAACTTTCCTTATTAGCATCCGAGAGAATCTTACCTTTTTGAACAATTAGCTCTGGAAATTTTTGTTCCAGTAGAGATGATATTGGAAATTCAAAGTCAACTTAGAATTAAGATAAAGCAACAACCAGTTGAAAAAATTGATTATTTAAAGAAGAGCAATAACACTTATAAAGTAACAAAAAATACACAAACTTTGGAAATATTTGAGTAGCATCTATATTTTTAAGATTCATATCATTCTTATTATGACTTAGAAAGTGGAATCACTATATCAAGAGAGAAATTGTTATTTGAGAACTTACTTTTGATTTTACATTTTATTTTTTTGTGAGCTTTTAGAAGCTTATTATACACTTCAAATGTGGAAGGTTGGAAAATTTTGAAAAATATGTACTCGAATTCTTATAGTGAAATACTTAAGTTGGTAACCGAACCAGTATAAATCTACTGTGTCATTCTTTCTCTCTTCTTAACTTTTAAATTTTCGCGTTATAAGTTTGTGTTTTCTATAGGCTCTTTTAGTTTTTCAATAGGCTCCTTCTGTTTCTATAAAGCAAGAGGTTCTTTTTTACTTTAGGCCTCAACACGCTTCTATCAATTAACAGGCTTATTTCTATTTGAGCTCTAACAGGCTCCTATCGATTGACATGCCCCTTTCTTTTTGAACGCAAATAGGATCCTTTCAATTAATATACTTCTTTCGTATTTTAAATAACTAACAAGATCTTTTCTTTTTAAACGTTAACAAGTTCCTTTGGAAGTTTAATAGGACCTTTCCATTTGTCAACCCATTTTGTTTAAGAAGGATTTTAAAATTTTAAAATACCTTGCAAATTTACACACAATTCACCCCCCACTTGCATATGTTTGCTTTATCATTTAGTATCAGAGTGAGGTTTTACATTTATTGTGTTTTACAACATATGATAGATCATGAAAAATAACTTAAGAAGCCTTAAAGGACAATCTGTCTTAAAGCCTCCTTACTTTAATGGAAACAACTACTCCTATTACACAACACCAAAATAAGGAGGTTTTAGATGCTTATGCCTAGACACATCTGATAATTGTCTTAAATAATCTACGAATTGGTGGAGTTTTTAGACATTTATTTAAGACAGTAAAATTTGTCTAAACAATATACTAAAAAAGAGTCTAAAACTTCTAAAATTTTCAATTGGCCGGATAATAATTGACGCCTTTTATAATTTATATGCATCCAAAAATAACGATTAATTAATGTTAAAAGTAAGTAATTGTAAACAAACGTTTAGTTAACATGAGTGACTTGTAGATAAGTTATAAACGTTGAGCGTTTTCTTTAAGGAAATGAAAGGAAAATGGGTAATTTGTGGTTATAACTTTTTAAAAACGTTTAGTTAGTATATTGTGAAAGTCTTTTACTCAAAAATTTGTAATTCTTAAAATTGAATAGATACACTTATGTTAGTCAACCAAACACATTACTCCTCTGCTCTGCTATGCTCCACTCCTCCGTCTCACTCTTTTCTCGTTAAACTCTTAAAAAACGTGAACGACTCGCACAAACTTGCAATATAACACAACATAAACTATTTCGCTCTCTCTCTCTCTCTCTCTCTCTCTCTTGCTAACCACGAACAACAAACTCTCTATGAATCTTCTTCTAGGATTGGTATAGAAAATTCCTTGGCTTGGACCCATTTAAAACCCTAGATTCCTCTTCCATTATCTACAGGTCTTTCTCTCTCTCTTTGTCGTATTTGTATTATTTTTTGTTTGCTTTTTCTACAAATTGTTATTCGGACTTTTACACTGATAAGATCTGCCCTTGTTTCTCTTCCTTAAGTTTTCTGTTTCTTTCCTGTGTCATACCCTCAAAATTCTTATTTTTTCAATATTTTTCATTGTTGTGCATCTTCTTTTTTTTAATTGAATTACGTAATTTACGTTAACTTCACATTTAAAGTCTTATAACTGTAATGGTTTCAGGATCAACTGCTTTTGGGCCCTGATTGTCGATTACCATATTTGGCTCCACCAATCGTAAAGTTTTTTTTTAATTATCAGATTTATGCTCTGTATTTTTTCCATGTTTGTACAAGTATTTAGAATCCTGTGAAGCTGCTTTTCTTGTTTTCTTAATTTAATTTATTGATAATGTGTGGTGATGATTAGAATGAGCGGTATCATTGAACGTCAAAATTGTTGTGGATGCTCAGTTCTATTAAGTTACTTTAATGCCATGGTAAAATTTTACATTTCAAAATCTGTTTTTAGTAGAACTTATAGAACTTGATGACAGAAATCCACATAACACAATTCGATACCTGGAAAAACTATATGCTAATATTGCTTTTAGAAAATATTGAATATATGGCATATTCAACCAGGTAGATGGTTTTTGTAAAGTTAAATGGAGATCAAAATAGAGTTGATCAAAATGACGAATCTATAAGAACAATTGGTCGATTAGGAGCCCCTAAAACCCAGTCTACAGTAGCCCTAGTGAGACCTCAACCTACTGAAATTGCAAAACTAGTTGGCTCATCAAGACTATCACAACAACTTCCTGGGTATTCTTCTGAAGGAGTAGAAAATATGGACAAAGAAAACATGTATGAAATTAGTCAGCCCTCATCTCATTCCAAAATAAAGAAAAAGGTATATCATCCAATGATTAAAGTTGCATGGACTGACAAGATACCAACCGATCCAGATGAGGTAGTCTACATTGAAGTAAACTTTTTTTTTGTTTGACATAACTATACACTTTCACCAAATATTTATAGAAATTTGATAATTTTCTTGTCTGATTGAATAGAAGTAAGAGAAGGCAAACCTCCTAAGCATGGAACAATGAGTAGGGCAATGTCCTTAATGCATGTTTGGCTTTTTCCACCTGGTCAGAGAATTATAGTTGAGTTTAATCAGTTTGACCAACTAGTAAGGAAGGGAGGTCTTGTTTTTTTGCATTTCTTGTCTGATATTGCTAAAAATGGGTCTTATTGTCATATTGGAGAAAGTAGTTGGAGGCAGGTTGACAAGCATTACAAAGAACAGATTGTGAAAGTTGTTAAGGTCTACTTTGACACTTTATCTTTGTGATATTTGTAAACTATTCAATTATATAGTTAGTTTTGTTTATGATTTCTTGTAATTTATAAATTTAGGAGAAATTTGTGCTACCAAAATGTGTTGAGATCGATAAAGGATTTCTAGCACATGTTAATAAACATTGGAAACAGTATAAGTGGGGGCTTTAAAGCAAGTATTATTTACCTAATCTCACGAAAGAACAAATAATAGAAAATGCACCTGACAGTGTAGTAAAAGAGCAATGGGTGAGATTGGTTTCTTATTGGTGTTCATCTAAGTTTGAGGTATAATTACTACCTTATATGTAAAAGCATGTCCATTAGCCCTTTTACAATTGAAAATTAATTGAAATTTTTTTATTTCCTAGACACTTTTTGAAATTAGAAAAAGAGCACGAGCATCTCAAGATCATGTTCATACTACAAGTTCTAAAAGTTATGCTCAGAAGAGGGCTGAATTTGTAAGTTCCTTTTGTTATTTGGTTAAGATATTGTGATCAACTGATTTTTGAAAATTGGTTGTCTTCATCATATTGGTACTGAAGTTTGGTTTTCATATTGGTACTAAAGTTTGGTTTTCTTAAATTGCTTGTATTACGTGGATGAAAATGGGAGAGAACCAAGTGCTTAAAAATTTTGGAGAAGCACACATGTTAGAAAAGATGGATGGTATGTGGAAGAAGGCACAGAGTTATTGCTAGTATGCATAGTTAGACCATAAGCCATGTTAATTTATAAACTTTTTTAGTTTTTACAATATAAAGTTTATTTATGTTTGTGATATGTATAGGAGGTTATTAACACTAAGGTTACAAAACTTGCTCCCTAGTCACAAAAGAATCTCAAGGATCGTGTGGAGATTGAGAGTCAAGTCTTTAACGAGTATATGTACTTTGCTAGTAATTCAAGTTCGCGTGTAGTTGATTATGGTTTTGGGGTTACTAGAAGCAAGGTGTTTGGTCTTGAAGGTCAATTGAAGGCAAGTTATTGTGATAGCTTTGGTAATAGCTCCGGTGAAGTGGGATTTGTTAAAGCACAATTAAATGTTGTTGTAAAATAAAATGATGAGATTATTTCCCAACTCTAGTGTAGGAATAAAGCAGTTGAGAAAAAAATTGAGGCACTTGAGAAAAAAATTGATACACTCGAGAAAATGGAGAAGAACTTTCAAAAATGAATGAAGAGCTTAAAAAATGAAATGATATGCTTGAGAAACAAAATGAGGATGTAAATACAAAGAATGAATAGATTCTAGCTAAACTCGATCATTTTTGCTCATTTATAGATAAGTTTGGGGACAAGTAAAGCACAGGTCAGGTTTTATTCTAATTTCTTTCATTTTTTTTTCTTTTAATTAGGGAAGGGGGGTTCACTATGAGAATTTCTTTTAATTGGGTTTAGCTTGTGTTGGTTTTGTAGTCCTCTATTATGAAGAATATTCTTTTCCTGTGCTTTATGTGTTTTTTCTATTTCATAATGCATTCTTCCACTTTTTCATCGTTGGTTCCTCTAGCTTATCAACTGATATTCTCTTCTTGAAAGTAACTGTTGTTACTTGATACGCTTATACGCAGTCTTGATGTTTTAGGGAAGTTATATGGCACGATTTTGTTAAATATACTTCGCTTCGCTTTGCTCTCTTAGCTAATCCAGAAGTTTGACATTGTAATTTTCCATCAAATCGTATAATTAACTTGCATTTGCAGTGTTATAAGTTATATTTCTTCTCTCTATCTTTTATGTGCCTTATTTTCAGATTAAGGAAAATAATTGGACTTTGAATGTAGACATAAACGGTCAATGGAATATGAGGTTCCTCCTCAGGATGAAAATAGTACAAAACTCCATCAACAACTGCAGAACATTCAAGCCAATCAAGAATAGATGCAAGAATAAATATATAGTATGCAAAATCAGCTTCTTGACATGCATATTTTGTTGAGAAAAATCTTTGAATCCCTTCATTAACTCTGCTGCTATTCTTTTCTGCATGGCTTATTCGAACTTACGATAGTTCCTTCCTCCCTATACTCTTTTATTATTTTTTGATAATGACAAAGGGGAAGAGTTTATATTGATATATTTTTGCACATTTTTGCATATATGATGATATATTTCTCAATACAATTTTCTCGATGTTGCCTCGATTATATATATGATTGATTCTACTATTGAACTTGTAAAAATCTGTGATATATAAACGATAGGTTCCTTTCTTAAGAGACATACTCCTTCTAGTTATGTCTGAACATATAAAAGTCTTTCAAAATCATCTATTATCTCTTTAAATTTTGAAATATATATCTATTATTGCTTGTTATCATAAAAAAGGGAGAGATTATTATCTCAAGGTTTATATTTAATGATTTTGATGATAATTATATAATATTTCAAAATTTAAATTGGATTTATTTTCTTGTATAGATAACAATATATTTTTTAAAGGAAATAAAATCATAAGAAAATTACTTCATTTCTTGCAGGAACCTTCTTAGTAAACTTTCTTTATTAACATTCGGGAGGATCTTACCTTTTTAACAATTAGCTCCGAAAATTTTTGTTCCAATAGAGATGATATTGAAAATCCAAAGTCAACTCAGAATGAAATGAAACAACTATTAGTTGAAGAAATTGATTATTTAAAGAAGAGTAACATCACTTGTGAAGTAACGAACGTGCGCAGACTTTCGAAACATTTGAGCAACATCTATATTTTTTAGAGTTATGTCATTGTTATTGTGCCTTAGAAAGTGAAATTACTCTATCAAGAGAGAAATTGTTATTTGAGAACTTACTTTTGATTTTACATTTTATATTTCTATGAGCTTTTGGAAGCTTGTTATACACTTTGAGTACGGAAATTTGAAGAACATTGAAAAATATGTACTTGTGAGCTTGGTGAGGATCGTCAAATTTAATACTCGAATTCTTATAGTGAAATACTCAAGTTGGATACTTGAAGACTAGACGTAGGCTTATTTGTTAACTGAGCTAGTATAATCTACTGTGTCATTCTTTCTCTCTTCCTAACTTTTAAATTTCCGCATTATAAGTTTGTATTTTCAAAAGACTCTTTTAGTTTTTCAATAAGCTCCTTCTGTTTATATAAAGCAAGAGGTTTTGTTCACTTTAAGTGTCAACAAGCTTCTATCAATTAACAAACTTACTTTTATTTGAGCTCTAGTAGACTCCTATTGATTAATATGCCCCTTTCTTTTTTAGTGTGAATAGGATCTTTTCGATTAATAGACTTCTTTCGTATTTTAAATAACTAACAGGATCCTTTTTTTAAAACGTTAACAATTATAAATTTAATAGGATCTTTCCACTTATCAACTCATTTTGTTTAAGAAGAATTTTAAAGATTTAAAATACCTTGCAAATTTTTTAAATACAATTTACCCCCCTCTTGTGTGTGTTTGGTTTATCAAAAAGTTGCAGAGAGAGCAGCACTGAGAGAAAGCAAAGTGGGATGCAGAACAAAAAAAGATAGCGACCTTTCTATTGTTTGTGGCCTAAGCCCCTAATTGACAAAACTCACGAAACCAACGCTTCTATTGGAGAGATAGAGAAAGAGAAAGAGAGAAACTTACGAAGAAGCTACCTTGTTGATAGATGTATATGTATATGTACAGGATTTAAAGAATTAGTATATTTCATAGATGTATATGTATATATATAGGATTTAAATAGTTCATATTTTTCAAGATGGTATTTTTTATTGAAAGATGATAAATTTAGACTATATTGTAATTTTAAAAAATTAAGGATTATTTTATAAAATTAAAAATATCTAAAATAGTACTGAAAATTGATCAGTACCGATACAGTACCATAATAAAACTAAATCCAATACCAATATCAATACCCTATCTATAAAATATCTAAAAAATTGTAATTTGAATTGATGTATAAAAGTAACTTTTTTTGTCAGACAAATGCATAAAGTAACCAACTTTTTTCGACTTTAATGTCAAATCAAATAAACTCATGTTACAGTTAATAACTTTTTTCTTTATACGACTTTAATGTCAAATCAAATCAACTTAAATTATACGATCAGATCTCTTGTTTTGATTATAGTTTTCTTATCATGTTTTATTAAATCTCATGTACATATTTATATAAATTTTACATAAATGTATGGATAAAATTTAATAGAACAGAATTAAAAAAAAGTAACTGAAATAGAAAATTTGATACGTAGATTAAAAGTCAAAATTTACGGATTTGAAAATTGCCACTTGTTATTTTTTTCAACTCAGATTAAATGCAAATGTTTCACCGCATACACATAATTTTAATGATCATAGCTGCAATACTTATTTTAAGAAGTGGCATAATAGTTATTTTTATACGTCGTGTTTGCACAGGCGCTGAACTTGACATTTATCAAGTTTGTACGAGCGCTGAACTTGACATGTATCGCTGGCTTCGTGATTATATATCAAAATGATCTTAAACTACTATGACAAAAAAAGAAAAACAATCACTTTTTTTGAGAGTTTAATTCTGTCTCACAAGTATAGATTAACCATAATTCTCCAAGATTTAACAAACAAGCTCTTTTAATAACAGTAGATATAATTTTAATCTAGTGTTAGACTAATTTAATAGTCATAAAGTATAATTAATATGAGATGGGTCCAAACTAATAGTATTGGACTTGTAGATTTCATTAGGACTTCATTATAATTAGTAAAACCTTTCCCTCTTCCTTAAGTCAATGTAAGCGAACAGTTATCAAAGAAACTTACGTTCTTGTACTATTGAAAAAGAATAAAGAAAGGAAAAAGGAGAGAGTGATAAAGCTTTTATGTAAAGAACGTGTTTGTGATTAGAAAGAGATTACATATGTTACAATAAATCAAATACGAAAAAGGTTTTCATGAGGTCTACCACAGAGAGACTTTTGGTTTTGTGATTTGCCGAGGTAAAGACAAAACAGGTATGATGGATTTGTACTAGGCCTAGCAAAGATTGGCAACAGGTCGCAATGATAAATAACGATTGATAAATTTTTTCAACGGTGAACGAAAGCATGGCATGTGTTGGATTGCATTCTTCATAGCGGACAAGGATCGCTTATGTGATTGCCGATAATAAGCACAATTAAATTACTGGAGGAATTTAGGTT
Source organism: Erythroxylum domingense (assembly GCA_025594535.1). Classification (NCBI taxonomy): domain Eukaryota; kingdom Viridiplantae; phylum Streptophyta; class Magnoliopsida; order Malpighiales; family Erythroxylaceae; genus Erythroxylum; species Erythroxylum domingense. The sequence goes on from JANQBM010000004.1 coordinate 32,336,217, forward strand.
TGACTAGGGAGCCTTTTTGTCGGTAAAAATGAAAATCAAAAGGTTGAAGATAATGAGTTATTTTTTGATCCTTATAATTTTTTGGACATTACAATCTGGTAATAAAATTATAGTTTAGTCCCTAAAGGTTTTTGGATTTTACAGAATGGCCTTTTAACGTTATAGTTAAATTTTCAAATTCATTTATACTTAATTAATTAAATGTTTATTGTATATAAAGTTTGTTATTCACTAAAGTGGCCTGGATTGAAACGATATTTAGATATTTAATTATGCATTCTTTGAATTATTCATGTTATGTAATGCTAATAAATGACATAAAAGATGAACTTAATAATTGAGATTATTAATTATAATGCTAGGAGAGCACCCAAAGATAGATCATTGCTTATAATTAATAACATTAAAAAGACTTATCAACATACTTGGTGAATGTGTTTGTATATCCAAAGATAACATGCATACTAACTTGAGTATGATTGACTGTCTATTAAAGTGTGTATAAATATTTTGTTGGCATCATTATGGATTAAGGATAGCCTTAAAACATTATTAAGGCAAACTATACTTGAGGGATTGAAACTTATGATAGCCTCAAAATTTCAGATGTTGACTGTAAGATTTAAAAAGCTGAAGATGGATGAGAGTGAAACTATTAGAGACTTCCATGAAAGATTGTGGAAGATAGCAAATCAAGCACATCAACTTGGGAAGAAGTATTCGAAAATAAAACTTGTTAAGAAGACATTGAGATCATCGTCTCTGAGATTTATACCGAAAGTTTCAATCATCGAAGAATCCCATGATATCAATGAATTGTCTTTGGATAAGGTAATTAGGATTTTTACCAACTTTGAGATGAATTTGTTGAGGATAAACGAGAGCATAACAAAGGATTGGCATTGCAAGTTGAGATTGGTAAAGTCGCGAATGACATAGGAGATGAATTTGATGAGAATAAGGATATGATGTTATTGACAAGAAATTTCAACAGGTAGTTAAAGAAAGTGAAGAAGGATAAACCCGAGTTTAGACAAAATGATAGGAGTTTATCAAATAATAACTTCAAACAACAAGTTACAACTCAAAAGGGTGTAAGAAAAGTGAAGAAAATTCAATGTCATGAAAGTCAAAACTTCGGACATGTGCAAGCAGAATGTGCTAACACTTTGAAGAATAGAAAAGGGAAGTCATATATGAGCACTTGGAGTGAGAATAAATCCAAAAGTGAGTATGGTAATGAAGAGGAATATGTGAGTAATGCTACGTTGGTTGCTTTATATAGTAAAAGTCCAATTGCTTGCTTGGCAACAACCAAAAAGAAAGGAACTGATGATGAAACTGTGGATAAATCAATCCATAATTTCGGGAAAAATGTAAATAAATCATTCCAAAGTTTAATTTCAAATTATGACAGTAATGATAGTGATTTAGGGGACAAAAGTGAGGATATTTACAAAGCATATGAGTTAATGTATGCAAAGTGGATGCAAACATGTAAGAAGAATGAAAAGCTAAAGAAGGAAAAATCTTCTATGAAGAACATTATTCAAGATCTAAAGAAGAAGTTATTATCCACAATAGATGAGTTAAATGGAAATTATTGAAGTTGGTCAATACGAAAAAAGAGATAAGAATGTTAAATGGAGGTACCGAAAAGTTAAAAAAGTTGTTAAAAATTGGTAAGATTAAAGGAGACTTTCAAAGCATTGACTATAAGGGTAAATGTTTTAGGTCAAATGATGAGAAAAATGGTGCAACCAGATCTGTCCAAGGAGAAATTTCAAGGAGGAAACGAAAATTTATACTTACTTGTCACTTTTGTGGAGTTAACGAATACATAAGACCAAATTGTTATAAGTTGTTACAAATAATATTTCAGAGGGCTCAAACCGAAAGTATAGACATTCTACTATGAATTTTTAGCAGCCACCTATGTTACCTAAACATAATTGGGTTAGAAAGGGTCAACTGCAAGCACTTATAGCTTTTAATCTACGCGGGTACTTCATATAATGATTGATATTTTGACAGTGGGTGCTCTCATCACATGATAGGTGAAAGAAGTTACTTAATGGATTATTAAAGTTGTGTAGATGGCCACGTTACCTTTGGTGATGGAAATAAGGTTTCGATTATTGGAAGAGGGACCTTATGCATGGATGGACCGCTAGAATATGCTTCATGTTGATGGGTTAAAAGCCAACTTTATGAATATAGATTATTGGTTAAATTCGCCAGTGATGAATGCAAGGTATTAACCTAAAAAGGAGAATGTTTGGTAAATGGCAGAAGATCGACAGATAATTGTTACATATTGCAGGTCACTACTTCTTACAAATCAGCCTTATATGATGGGAATATAAATATTTAGCATCAAAACTTGGCCATGTTAACTATGATCTAATTAACAAGTTAAAGAAAAATCGAAACGGTGAGAGGGTTGCCCACAATGAATAATGATGACAAGACAATGTGTAGTGCTTACCAAATGGGTAAACAAATAAGAGTGTCGCACAAAAAGGTTAGACATGTTACATCCTGACATATATTGGAATTAATTCATATAGATTTGGTTGGTTTAACACAACATGCTAGTGTTGGTGGAATGGGGTATTTTTTGACTTGTGTTGATGATTACTCTAGATACATTTAGGTAGCATGTTTAAAGGAGAAATAAGACACGTTTAAGGCTTTTAGAAGTCGATATATGTAGGTTACAAATATGAAATTTTTGATAGTGTTGAGAATACAATCAGATCATAGAATGGAATTTGAAAATGCAAGTTTTAACGACTTCTGTGAGAAATATGGTATCATACAAGAATTTTCAGCAACTAAAACTCCTTAACAAAATGGAGTTACCGAGAAAAAGAATAAAATGTTTCCAGAAATGGCTAGAAAAGGATCTCAAATAAACACGACATGCTATATAAGCAACCAAGTATATCTCATAAGCAACTTGAATAACACGTCATATGAATTTTGGAAGGGAAAGAAACCAGATATCCATGCATTTGATAGCAAGTGTTATATTCTAAAAGATCGAGAATAGCTTGAAAAGTTTGAGAGTAAAAGTGATGGATGGATCTTTATTGGATATTCAACACATAGCAATGCATATCGGGTGTTTAATCAAAGAACCAAAACAATGATGGAATCCATAATGTTGTGGTGGATGATATACATCAAATAATTGACAAAGATTTAAAGAAGAAAATCTTCAAAACTAGCCTCACAAACTAGCTTAACAATGCAAAGATGTAAGCACCAAAAACTTTCCAGACCAACAATTAATTGTTGTTAGTGAAGGAACTATCCAAATAGAGGATAAGTCAGTTACTTCAGAAGGAGCCATCCGTGTAACTGATGATGAAATCATTCTTTTGAATAATAAAAACACACGAGAAGATGATTTGAGTAGGCATCCACTATTAGAAGTTAGAAGAAGTCATCCTATTGAGAACGTAATTGGAGAAGTTAGTGATAGAAGGAAGATAAGAGAGAGAAAAAGCGTAGATTATTGGGAACTTACTGGAAGTTTATTTTACACTTCTTTATTTGAACCTAAAAATGTGAAAGAAGCCTTATAAGATGAGTTTTGAACATTAACTATGCAAGAAGAATTGATACAATTTGCTCGTAATGATGTTTAAGAATTGGTGCCAAGACCATCGGATATGAATGTAACTGGAACAAAGTGGGTATTTCGTATTAAAACAGATGACAAAGGCAATGTGAATCATAATAAGGCAAGATTAGTGGCTCAAGGTTATTCTCAAAATGAAGGAATTGATTTTGATGAAACTTTTGCACTAGTGGCAAGACTTGAGTTAATTAGACTGCTTTTAGGTATAATGTGTGTAAAAGGCTTCAAACTTTACCAAATGGATGTGAGGAGTGCATTCTTGAATTAGTTTATACAAGAAGAGGTCTATGTTGAGCAACCGAAAGTTTTTATTGATTCAGTACATACTGATCATGTTTTTAAGCTGAAGAAGGCTCTTTACGATCTCAAACAAGTACTAAGGGCTTGGTATAAAAGGCTCACTCAATTAATATTTAAGCAAGGCTATGAAAGAGATGGTGGATGAAAATGTGAAGCTGATGACGATGAATTTGAGATGAGCATGGTAGGTGAATTGAATTTCTTTTTGGGTTTACAAATTAAATAAGTGAAGGTTGGCATCTTCATACCATAAACGTAATATGAGAAGAATTTAGTGAAGAAGTTTGATTTTGAGAATGCAAAGTATGTTAGAACTCCTACAAGTGTGTCTACGAAGTTGAACAAAGATGATGATGGGAAAAGTGTCGATGTACACCTATATAGAAGCATTATTAGAAGCTTACTTTATTTGATCATAAGTAGACCATATATCTATTATAGTGTTAGAGTATGTGCTCATTATCAATCCAACTTGAAAGAATCACACTTGACTATGGTAAAGAGAATTATCAGGTATGTGAGTGGTACACTCGAGTTTGGACTATGGTATTCATGTGATTTTACTTTATATTTATCCGGATATAGTGATGCAGATTGGGCTAAAAATTTAGACCACCGAAAAAACACTTCAGGGGGTTGTTTCTTTCTGGGTAATAATATGATTTCATGGTATAGTAAGAAGCAAAACTTTATCTCCTTATCAATTGTAGAAGCAGAATATATTGCCCAAGTAGTTGTTGCTCACAATTGTTATAGATGAAACAAATGTTGGAAGACTATAGAATTGATCAAAGTGTGTTGACTATTATGTATGATAACAAGAGTGTTATAGACAAAGTTCAACATTTTAGAACCAAAAACATTGACTTGAAGTATCATTTCCTCTGAGAGCTTGTAAAAACCAAAGTTGTAGTTCTTTCATATATATCAACTGAGAAGTAACTGGCTGACAATTTTACAAAACATCTTGATTTAACTAGGTTCACATTTCTTCGACAGGTTTTAGGATTATGTGCTTTTAATTTTAATGTGAAAAAAGGGAGAAATTAGAAAGGGACAAAATCCCTAATTTTGCTTCTTTACTTGTCAATTTCCACCCACTACATTCCCTTTCCCTCCTTACTTTACTTTGAATTTTTTTTTCATTTTTGCTTTGCTTTCTCCCTCTTTGACGATAATATAACATGTCTCATTACTTTGGATTCTCTCTCACTTGGTCACTCATTTGGTTCTCTCCACTGTCGTCTACCTTCTTCCTCTTCTTTGGGAATTCTTATTTTTGGAACTACAATAGGAAAGACAAAACGTTAAGATTCTTCTTCTCATTTGGAGCAATCACCGATGATCTCTCTCCCCTCCAACACCAATCCTTCTAGGTGGTCAAATCCTCTCTAAAATGCTTATTGACATTCCTGACCCTTCATCTATTTGGGAACAATCACCAGTTGATACCGATGTGTTGCGGGTGTTGTTCTCTATGATAGAGAAATCTCTTTTTGATTTAGAAGAGAATCCCATTTCCACTACTGCTACTATCTCCACAGTTGGGTCACGAACAATTGCCACTCCATCTGTTCCTTATAAATTAGTCAAATAACTAGCTCAAAAATTAGTCCGACCCCTTCGTAAACGATTTATAGTAAGAATTTTAGTTGATGATGCTTTATCATACAAGTTTTACTCTTCTGTTGCAGAACAAAAATGGGACTTTGTTACGAATACCGTGTTTATTTTCAGTCATCCCATTAATTTGGTTGAATATCAACAATATTGTATCAATGTGTTATTAACTAAAAGGAAATTATTGATTACTGCTTTATTGCCGCAACATTATGATTCTGAATTGGTTAGGGAATTTTACTACAATCTTGATGAAGATGTCTTGAATGAATCTGCATTGAGTTATTATGTCATGTATGTGTGGGGTACTATGGTTCAATTTGATCAAGATATGTTGAATACATTTTTGGGTTTGATAATTTTCTTGGCGATTAAGTATATAATTATGAATGAATTATGACTAATGATATATGATGGCTACTCTTTTAACTGGGGTAAATTGACTGCTTGGTTATCTTCTTTTTGCCTTGTGTGCATCTACATGTCATAGAAATATTTTGTGCTCCATAAGCTTATGTTGACAAATTGGTTGCCAAGTACTTATATGGTTTCAGTTTATCCGATTTAAGCCAAGTTAGTTTATGCCATTGGTAGCGGGAAAATTTTAAATTTGGAAAGAATCATTATTGAGGCAATGAATGCGATTAGTAGTAAGCCTCTCTCTGTTATATTTTTTGTGCTTGATTACACAATTTTTGTAAAGGATTGTAGCCAAGTTAGTTTGCTACAACCCTTATCCATTCCTAAAAGAGTGGATGTCAGTCTCAACATATTTCATTGGTGGGTTTCTAAAGGTGGACAACATGACAACAATGATGGTGGTTGTAGATCGTTTCTCTAAGTATGGAATCTTCTTATCAACACCAGCATCGTGCCCCTTGGATATTGCGGCAGAATTGTTCTATAAAAAAGTGGTTAAGTACTTTAGAGTTCCTGCGGATATTGTGAGTGACAGAGATGTCAGATTTACAGGTCGATTCTAGATTTTCCTTTTCAATATGATGAGTTGCGATTTGAATTTTACAACGGCAAATCACCCACAGATAGATGGCCAAACAGAGATGATTAATGCTCTATTAGAGGAGTCCTTAAGGAATTACGTAAGTGTAAGTCAATATAACTGGTTAATTTTGATTGATACCGCACAATTTTGCTATAACTTGCATAAGCCTTTTGAGATGGAGAAGAGTCCCTTTGAGATAGTCTTAGGACAATAACCTCTCACTCCACTCGATATTACACAACAAAGGATAGGTGGCAAATGTCCTGTAGCATATAAGTTTGTGATGGAGAAGCAAGAATTGTTAGATAAGGTGAGGGATAGTCTTCGAAAGGCTTCTCGATGGATGAAGAAGCAAGCAAACTTAAGGAGGAGACTATTATAGCGAACGTGGGAGATAAGGTATTGTTAAAATTTACCCCACAAATTTGTAAGAAGATCTCAATTAAGCAAGTGCATCGTGGATTGGTGCCAAAGTACGATTGACCATTTGAAGTGTTGAGTAAAGTAGGGAATGTGGCATACAGGTTGAAGTTACTTGAGAGATTAAAGGTACACCCTACTTTTTATGTTAATTTTCTCAAACCTTACCATGAGGATACATTAGATCTGAATAGGATTTAGGTGAAGAGAGCTCCACTGGTTGTTAGGAAACAGTTCGAGGAATAAGTAAAGAAGATCTTGGATCATTGAATAATAGGGTAGCATAAGAAGAATTGACGGATTGATTTCTTAAATCAATGTAAGGGTACGCTAATCACAGAAGCTACGTAGGAGAAAGATATGACCTTGTGGCAATTCAAGGATCAGGTGAATGCCTACCTTCAGACTACTTTAACGAGGGCGTCGAATTCATTTAGTGGGGTTAGTTTATTAGCCCTTTAGCATATGAAGGTATTTCACAGCTAGCTGGAAACGGACCTTAGGTAGAAGTTTAGTTGGATCACATGCATGACGGTGGCATGCAAAGGCTTCATGGTGACTTAGCAAGTTAGATGAAGCATGGTGAGAGTTTTGGTAGAGTTTCGGACCTTGTACGAGCTGACATGACTGAGGCTAAGTTCTTGATGGACTAAGGACTTATTGTTTGCTCAAATGAACATACCATGGCTGATGGACTTGATATAGGAAAGCATTGGACTGAACCAGTGTGCTATGACTGCTTTGGTTTTAAATGACTCATCGGGTAGAGATCATGGGGAGATGTTGGATGATGTGGTGGATAAGATCACAGAGGATAAACATTAGCTCTAAAGAATAAAGACCACGTGGGAGGATCATCTGAAGATAATGGACATCTTCATGGATAAGGATAGATCATGTGTAATCTTTTATCTTATTAGCTGGGATATAGTAGACCCTATCGGATAGGATCCTATTTAGATGGGGATGTTATCTTATTAGATACTGATGTAAGCTAGTATGATAAGATGTAATTTTGGGTAGTAGAGTTTTGCTAGGATTCTAACTTGGCCTTTAAACCTGAATGCTTATATATATAGCTCATTTGAGCCTTGCCCCTTACACACAAAGATTAAGAGAGCATCCTTTGTATGCTTTGAGGGATGTAATAAAGGTTGACATTATTGTTGTATCTCTTTCGTTCTTTTATTATTGCCTTTGAATATCTGGTGCTTTCGTAGTTTTAATGTGAGAGTTAAACACTGCGAGGGAGATGAGGCGATCAAAAACAAGGTTGTTGGTCGACGATCACATAGGAAAGTTGAGTCTTGCTTAAACGGACCTAAGCATGATTGTCGTGCAAAGGAGTAGGCGTGACTTACGATATAAGTTCAGTGCTTAAAAAGACCTTTGTAACACCAGGTCTGACCCATTCTTGACCTGCCCCTATTTTGCTTCATTTTGTTCTTTATATAGGTCAAGAGTGGGCCTTGGGTATGTGTTATTTTTTCCCTTACTCAAGGCAAGGCCCACTCTTGACACTTATAAAGAACAAAAAGAGACAAAATAGGGCCTTTTTTTACTTTGTTCATAGCCTATAAAACATTAAGAATGGGCTTGTTAGAGGCGATGTAAGTAATCCTTTTAATTTATTAACATGAAATTAATTTTTATATTAAATAAAACAAAATATTTCTCTGGAGGTTTTTAATCCTAAAAAGAAAGACCGTAGGTTCCACCATCATCTTGCTCAGCTCCATGATCATCTTCATTATCAACTTTTAAGTTCCTTCTTTATATTGCCCATTAATATTGCAACCATAAAGTCCTACACTGTTATTACCGTTTTTTTCTTAATAAAACTGATTTGTTACATTCTTATCTCTAAAAGCAATGATCTACAAACTAGAGAAGAAGATTCTGTAAGAAAGTTCAGGAACTATATATCTGCTGATTCTGTATATGCTTTGTCATAGGGAAAGTGATCATGGTTATTGGTAGGAAATTTTAAAGGCAAAAAATCTTTTAAATTAATAGAATGCTAGTTGTCCAAATGCCTTTAAAATGACATTTGATTACACCAGTCCACCAACGTTCGAATGAGCAAACAAAAATGAACAGCGTTTCACAATTGACAGAAGTCCCAGTGGTTTATATATTATTGATTCGCCATTCGATGCGAAGTGGTGAAAAGCCAATATAAGGAAGAATACACCTAGACACGAAGTGGAAATGATGGTTCTTCAGCAGTAAGATCCAACAATCACAAATAGAAAAAGAAACCGACGAATAACCTAGATGACTTCTTGATGTGAGTGACAGCGACCATGATGGCGCAAGTCCCCTATGGCTGAAGGATTAAGAGTTCCTTTTGGCCAGGTAAACATGAGGCGCGACGTAAAGCGTTTCAATCAAAGTTGAGATAGTTTCCTAACACTCAAGAGCGTTTCACCTCACAAATAGCATCAAACATATGAAGCTGAATTGAGGTATTTGTTGACGTCTTTATTAGAAAATCAAATAATTTTATACATCTGTTTACTTCAGCTTGTTGTTTCTTCTACAAAATTTTGGATAATTTTTATATCGAAGATTATAAATAATAGAGAAAGGATAATTCTTAATAATTAGTTTTCCTCTATAAACAACCACATAAATTGTATCTTCATGAAAAGGATGTCCATGCATACTACCTATTAATTATGTCTCGATTTAACAATATCATTTATATAAAAATATCTGCTACTTGCGATGCTAGGTCTGAAGATATTTGAATATCACAATTTTAGTTGGAAGCTTTTTGACCAAGGTTTTAATAATTTTCTTAACTTCCTCACCAGTTTTGTGGAGACAGTTACTCTTGCAGTAGTATTGATAGTGTGGGCACTGGCTGAGTAGTGCTCCATATTTCTCTCTAAGTTTTATAGGATGTTTCTCCCTCTTTTGTGCATAACACTACAACAAAGACAACCTTTCTCGACAATTTGCTTTGTGACGAAACAAAATTTGTCGCCAAAAGATAATATATTGCAACGTTTAAAAAATATTCATCACTAAAACTTACATTTAGTGACAAAACTACAAAGCGTCGCCCAAGGGGAAACTTGTAGCGACATACAGAGAAAATCGTCGCCAAATCATGCACAACGAGTGACGATTTTTGATATTCGTCGCCAAATAATGGAATCGCGACCAAGTATGAAAACGTCACCATAATTTATTCAACATTTTACGACGAATTACCTAAACTACCACTAAAGAATATATATTTTGTGACAATATTATGAAGCATCACCAAAAGGTCAAGATTTGTCAACGAAATTAACGAAAGTCCTTTTTCGATGCCAAATCTTAGACATTTAGTAACGATTTTTTTTCATTTTCACTAAATGTGAAGCATTTAGCGATGATTTTTGTAATTTGTCACCAAATGTTGCACATTTAGTGACGAATTATAAAAAATGCCGTTGAATGTATACATTTGGTGACAATGTCTAAAAATTGTCAGCAAATGATTAACATTTTCTTAAATTATTAAACTAACATTTTTATAATCTATCATAGTTAAGGATATGTTTTTTTGGAGATTTGTTATTGTTAGATATATGTTAAATATATCTTCTGTATTTTATTTTGGCATATTTTTAAATTGGCATTTTTTATCATATTGAATTTAAATACCAATTGATTTGGTGAGGGATTGTTTAAGGGTATGGTGGTATTGTTACTTGTACATATGAAGGGTTTTTTGAAAAAAAAAAGAATAAAAGATGTGATTGTTGTTTAAGGTGAAAGTAGATAACAAATTTGTTTTTGCGGCTGATGAGTAATGGTCTTTTGGTGAATAACACATAAACCAACATTATTTTTCTTATGAGTATGATGTGCGTACTTGTGAGGTGAAAGAGTGAGTGCAGTGGGTGAAATAGTTTAACACAAAAACTTGCGGCAGAAACAGGTGCTGTGATTTTTAGTGAATAACTGAAACGAGGCTTACAGTATATTTTTATGAGTGTGTGTGTGCAGATGTGTGTGTGCTATGGGTATGTTGTTCTTTAGTAGGTTATACATGTTTATGACTTAAGGAATATAGGAGATCTATGGCAGAAAAATACGTGAGTGTTGTGTGTGTACAATAAGTGGAGGTTGCGTATTCTTCAACTGTTAATATGCGTGGGTATTGCTTGAAAATATCATGGGAGTCACGGCTTGTGTTTTATGAGTAAAGTTTGCGTGTTTTTTAGCTGATAGCATTTATAGGTATTGCTTGAAAAATCTCTTGGGAGTCTTGATAGAAGGTTTGATCAAGCTGAAAAATTATTCTTATGGAGTGGCTCACGTCTACGAACAACTGTCAGATCTTTTTGAAGGACCTAAGGTCATTGGGAAGTTGTTCTTTATTTCTTTCTCAAGTGTTTTTATTTACGCTAACATTTTTCTAATCACTTGAGTTATTTATTTAGTTTTCTTCAATCATAATTTTGTTCAATAAAATCCTCTATTAGATTAACACAAGTCGGTTGTTATCAGGAGTGAAAATCTTTCACAGGTTGTGAGATCGAGAGATAGTGTCAAGGGGTGAGTGGTATTGGACAGTTTATGAAACTACCACCCCTTACGGTTTTTAAATTTGTATCAGAGCAGGTCACCATTTCAGAACTTGTTAGCAAGTTGGTGCAGATCCTAGTTTCGCGAACATGGCTATAAGAGAAGGAACATCAATTATTAGGCCAACGTTATTGGATGGTTTCAATTATCCTGCATGGAAATCACGGATGAAGGTCTTTATTTAGGCACAGGGAATAAGAGCATGGAACTCGGTGTTATATGGGTGGACGTATAGTGATAACAAAGGAGAGACAGTTCCTAAAGATCTGGCTGAATGGACAAAAGCCGAAGAAGAGAGGGTACTTGAAAACTCACAAGCAATGCATGCGATTTTTAGTGCTATTGATGAAGAACGTTTCTCAATGATATCAGTTTGTGAATCGACTAAAGAAGCATGGGATGTACTACAGACTGTTCATGAAATATCCAAATCTGTGATAGCATCAAAATTACATATGTTAGCTGTGAGGTTTGAAAAACTGAAGATGGATGAAAATGAAACCATTGGGGACTTTCATGAAAGATTGCGAGATATAGCAAATAAGGCGCATCAACTTGAAAAGAAATATTCCGCTCAGAAACTTGTCAAGAAGACACTGAAATTAATGCCTCCAATATTTATTCCAAAAATTGCAGCAATAGAGGAAGCCCATGACATCAATGAGCTATCATTGGAGAAGGTAATTATAATTTTTACAAATTACGAAATGAATCTTTTAAATGGTAAGCAAGAAAAAAGTAAAGGATTGACATTACAAGTTAAAACTCAAAGGGGTGAAAGGAAGGTTAAGAGAATCAAATGTCATGAGAATCAAGGTTTTGGGAACGTTCAAGCCAATGTGCTAATACTTTTAAGAAGAGAAAAGGAAAATCCTTTACTAACACTTGGAGTAAGAATGAATCCGAGAGTGAATATGGTAGGGAGAAGAAATCGCTAATTATGATGCGTTAGTTGCTTTACATAGAAAAATTCTAGTTACTTGTTTAACAATAACCAAGAAGGAAGTAACTAAAGACGAAAAATTAAGTAAATCAAGAAATTTCGGGAAAAACTCAGACGATTCAGCTCAAAGCTTGATCTCATATTATGACAGTCATGAAAGTGGTTCAGGTGATAAAAAGGAGAACATTTATATGTAATACCCCGTAACTCGGTAACTTTAGCGTTTTTAAATTTTTTCATGATATAACTACATTGAAGTAAATAAAGGACTCTATATCATGAAAAATTAATAAGGGTGAGATAGCTAAAAAATTTTACGAGCCCGGGACACCGGTAGGCTCGGAAACGGTATAGGAAATACTCGACGATCATGATTTAATCTTAAGTTTCATATTTGATTT
>JANQBM010000004.1:32373963-32387198 GCA_025594535.1 Erythroxylum domingense
GAACGCATGTACACTAGACTCACTATTCACAACTGCATGAGCATGAGGTGTGGTAACTTACCACACCTGGACCCGTTCTCTGGTCCGACCCGTTCTCTGGAAACGGGATGTTACACAGGATCAAATGTGTGAACAAATTGACAGCCTCCAAAACCAATTCCTGGATTTGCAAATTTTCCTTAGGAAAATTCTTCACTAACTATGTTAATTGAATTTTTTTAAAACTTTGTCATCATATTTCATTATGTTTTATTTCACTTCCTCCTTATACTCTTTTATCATTTTTGATAATGACAAAGGGGGAGAGTTTATGTTGATATATTTTTTGAATATTTCTACATATATGATGATGCTCAATGCATATTTCTCAATGCTGTCTCGATTATATATGTGATTGATTCTATTATTGAACTTGTGAAAATCTGTGATATATAAACGATAAGTTTCGTTCTTAAGATACAAACTCTTTCTAATTATGTCTGAACATATAAAAGTCACAGGTATCTTTCGATATCATCTATTATCTCTTTGAATTTTGAAAAATATATCTATTATTTCTTGTCATCATCAAAAAAGGAGAGATTATTAGCTCAAAGTTTATATTTAACGATTTTGATGATAACTATATAATAGTTCAGAATTCAAATTAGATTTATTTCCTTGTATCGATAAAGGTATTTTTTAAAGAAATAAAATAATAGGAAAATTACTTCCTTTTTTGCAAGAACCTTCATAGTAAACTTTCCTTATTAACATTCAAAAAGATCTTACCTTTTCGAACAATTAGGTCTTAAAATTTCTGTTCCAACAAAGATGATATTGAAAATATAAAGTCAACTCAGAATTAAGATGAAGCAACGACTAGTTGAAGAAATTGATTATTAAAGAAGAGCAACAACACTTGTGAAGTAACAAACATACACAGACTTTCAAAAAATTTGAGTGACATCTATATTCTTGAGAGTTATATCATTCTTATTATGCCTTAGAAAGTGAAATCACTCTATCAAGAGAGATTGTTATTTGAAAACTTACTTTTGATTTTACACTTTATTTTTTTGTGAGTTTTTAGCTTGTTATACACTTCGAGTGTGAAAGGTTTGAGAATATTGAAGAATATGTACTTGTGAGCTTACAGAAGCTCATCAAATTTAACACTCAGATGCTTATAATGAAACACTGAAGTTAGATACTTAGGGACTAGACGTAGCTCGGTTGTTAGCCGAATCAGTATAAATCTATTGTGTCATTCTTTCTCTCTTCCTAACTTTTAAATTTCATGTTATAAGTTTGTGTTTTCAAGAAGTTCTTTCAGTTTTTCAATAGGCTCCTTTAGTTTCTATGAAGCTAGAGGTTCTTTTCGCTTTAAGCATCAACAAACTCCTATCAATTAACAAGCTTATTTCTATTTGAGCTCTAGCAGACTCCTATTGATTGTCAGGCTACTTTCTTTTTGAGCACGAATGAGATCCTTTCAACTAAGAGACTTCTTTTGTATTTTAAATAACTAACATGATCCCTTTTTTTTAAACGACAACATGTTTCTTTCAAAATTTAATAGGACTTTTCTATTTATCAACCCATTTCTTTTAAGGAGGATTTTAAACATTTAAAATACCTTGCAAATTTTTTACACACGATTCACCCTCTTTTACGTGTGTTTGCTATATTAGATTATGCTTAAACAAATAAATAATTTCAGCTTCATGAAACCACGGCTTGCTTTGAGTATACTAGTCCTGCATTTTAAATATCCATGCGGATAGACAAACAGTACAAGAACGCAGGCAATGTTACGCCTGTGCTTCCATCAATACATACAGCCAATTGACAAATAGTACGATTCTTCTTTAACTCAACGAAAGGAAATGGGGGCAAAAGAATTAGCAATTAAATGAAGGTAACTGGATGTTACAAGGAACAGAATAGGAGACTTTAACACAAGAAATCTGGTGATCCATTAGCTGATACCTGTAATAAAACAGTCAATAGAAATGACTGACTTAAAAAATAGCTAAAATCCAAAAGGTCGTAAGTGCTTATGTAGATGTAATGAAGCCTATGGATATGCGTTTTCTGATATATCATTTTCTGGTTGGACGTAATGACTCTCAGGCAGACGAACAGGTCGCTCCTCAATTAGCTTTATGTCAAAGCTTGAAAAACCTGCTGGTCGTAAAGAACCTACATCCAACCTATCTGAGAAGCATCCTGTTGGGCAAACTTTGGCGTATTGTAATCGACAGTATTACCCCATCTCGAACCCAGCAATCCATCCATCGTCTTGTTTAAATATACTTTCAATCCCAGGTGATGGGCACTCCAAAATATTTTTCTGCAATGTCAAAGCCTCGGGGAAGGAGACAAAACATTCAGGAACAACATCCTGTTCTGGGCTAATCAAAACGTCCTTGCTTATTGAGGTTGATACCCCATCTCCAGCCTGCTCTGGGATTTTAGCAAATCCTTGTGACAGTGCTGATTCATCTGATATAGCATATTCCCGTGACACAACATTCTCTGCTGGAAATGGCAAGTCTTCTACATTTAGACCCATTTCTATGATACCATGTGAAGTGTAATCAGGTTGTTCAATAGGAATTGGGTTTGTAGTTGGGGGTGCAGTAGGTAATGTTAGATCTGTCCAGTCATGTTTGTACTTCGCAATTTGGCCTTCCATACATAACTTGGATTGATCTGGTTCACTTATATGGTGCCTGACAAATTTCCTTTTCATTTTTGATGAACGAATTTCTCCCTGTTCCTTTTTGTTCTTAAGGAGAGCTAAGAACTGCGGATTCTGAAACAACTTCTCCAAGAAAGAAATCATTTGCTTCAGCTTTTGCTCTGTTTCCTGAAGCCTTTGACTTATAGCTTCCATGTGATGAACTGTTCCACATTGCTGCTTTTGCAGTTCTGCAACCTCATTCATCATTATACTCCGGTCCTTCCTCAATCTATCCACTTCAATTTCTAGTCCAGTACTTCCTGATTCAGAGTAGGACCCGGTATAAATCCCAATCTGCTTCGAGCGTGGTGTCTTGCGCCTCTGTATGTTTCTTAACAGATGCCTCTCACCCCGTCTGAAGGCTTCATTAGCAAATTCCCACCTGTCTGCATTGACTTTTCGAAATCCCTGAATACAGAACAAAAGTGTTTCAACAATTAATGGGGAAGAAGCTGAAGTTTGAAATGAAATGAAGATGTGCTTCTCGTGAGATAGTTTGAAATAGTTGAGTCTAATGCATAGAAAGAGCTTCTTTTTTTTTTTGTTTAAAAAATAGAAAGAGCTGAGTTGCAACTTCAACATCATCTGTAAAACACAAAAAAGTGGATTCTATATCATAAAGAAAGGCGTCAGATATAACAAATAGACATACTGCAATCATATGTACTCTACAAGAGCCTGAAATTTTACTTGCAATCCACCGCCCATCTGGACTAGTCACGCTTAAAATAAAAGCAAAGCCATAGCAGCATCAGGAAAACAGTAACAATGTTATCATGAAAATAAACAACTCCTCGTTATAATTCACTCAGAGGGGAAGGATATCTTTTTTTCCGATATGAAGATCAAAACTCAGTTATAATATCAGCCGAATATAGACTTCTTTATCATCTTCTTAAAAAGTCCACTACATCAGTTCCATACTAAATAAACCTAATACACCTGAGTCTTCTCAAGAACTCATTAGCTTCAGTGGTGGTAAATCCCGTTACAACAACGAACATCGCTTTACATGAACAGTGCATCAATTACGTAAGTCAGTTTTAACAAAACTCATTGAGACTGCAAAATCTTAAAAGTAAACCTGTACGAATAACAAACACATTCACACATCAATTTCTCGGTATTATCCCCTTTATTACGCGATCCTGTACAACGAAACATCTACAAAGGAAACACCCAGCACTTAGTTCAAATATCTACATCCATAATGACCGTCAGGATACAAGATTGATCATTGCCTAATCCGATTACAATAAAAGCGTCGTCAGAGAAAACTCAAAATGGTACATACAAAAGCCAAAAACAATACACGGAACAACATGTATCAAGAAAAGAGCACAACAGTCCGATGATGGCTATCATGACACTAAAATACCCACATAAGTATTAAGTTGACGAACAAAACTGGAGAAATTGTTGTGCTTGAAATAGCGAGGGAGCACACTCCTGGAGAATGCCACAGGGTCCCAGACCACAAACCTCTCTCCATTGGCAACCCAGGAAATTATGGGGTCCAAATTCCGATCATCGACTAAATCAAAAGTTTTAGAGATAAACGGAGAGATTGGAATGCCCTGCAAACACTCTAGAGGCTGAGGCACTCCAATGCTGCTATCTTCCTCCATTTCTTCACTTTTCACAACTCTTTCCGGTACTGGGTTTGCTCTGAATTCAAATACTGATGGATTCAAAGCAGAGAACGCCTCGAACTCCATGAAAGGAGAAGCAGGGAAGCTCATCTCCTCCATCAACGAAGACTCGGTTGGGAATTGACAATCATCACTTAGCTGTGGCATCGTTTCTGGTTCAGAAGACCAAGAAGCAGAATGTTTATTGGGTGACTTCAGGTTCTTGCCAACGTCTTGTGTGGTCATTAGAACACGATTTGCGACAATAATGAAGATGTTCAATTTAACAATGGTTCCGTCAAATTTGAGTTCTTGAATTGATTTATAAGCGCGGCCGATGTTTTTCGCCGATAAACTGTTTGATAAAAATCTTAAAAGAGGCGGTGAAGGTTTGGGCCACTTTTGCTGTTAATTTGAATCACTGCAAGCGCATGAGTTGATGAAGAGAGTACACGTAGCTGCTTGTTTGCTGATAAACTGTTTGATAAAAATCTGAAGAGAGGCGGTGAAGGTTTGGGCCGCCTTTCCTGTTACTTTCAGTGACTGCAAGTGCATGAGTTGATCAAGAGAGTACACGTAGCTGGTTGTTTTCATATATTTAAAAGTATTAATTATTTTAAAGATGGGTAAGTCTTTTAACACCGTATGGTTGTGCGGTTTAGGAGACAGGTGGGCCGACAGTGGTCAAAATATCCTAATTTTTCTGTTTTATGATTGGGTTAGAAGGAAAGGTCGTTTACGGTTAAACATTTGTAAAAAGGTCGTCTGTATAGTGCATACTTGGTGCGAAGCTAAGGCAACTGACCAATCACATTATTTCTCAAAAAAAAAAACTGACCAATCAAATTTTAGTGCAAGTCTTTGTCAGAAAGATCGTGTCCGGTCGTTGAAGACAACGGACATCACGCACGTGAGCACCTCCTTTCTCCTTTGTAATTTCTTTTTTTGTACTTTTAAAAGGGTATAATTTTCTAAAAGATGAAAAGTTCATTTTGAACTTTATAGTTTTTATTATTCATAAATCAATATTAATTTAATTTTTCTTGTTATATCGACTTGTTGTACTTAGTGCCAAAGTTAATTAAAATTTTAATTTTATATTAGTCTGTAATTATTGTATTAGTTATTATTTTATGTCTTAACAATATACTAAGTGTAGTGTTAATATTGAATAATTTTTCTTTTATAGCAGTCTATTAGACTTAATGCTAATGCTAATTGACTTTTCTTATCTCAGCAACTTATTTTCACTACTGAATAATTACTAATATTAATAAATATAAATAATGGTATGTAAATGTGATAAATCAACATAATGACAATATATTTTCAATTTTATTGATTGGTAGTAAAAATAAATCAAATTAATTAGATTAGTAAATATGATATACTTGATATATTATTAATTATTAGTAAATAAATTAGCATTATATGTTAAACAATATAATATTAATTATTATTAAAATAAATTACTATTCAATATTAAAAATTTCATATTCAAATATAATAAGTACATTCGGAAACAGTCTCTCTATTAGGTGGAGATAAGGCTGTGTACTATCAAATCTTCCCAGACTTTGTACCTCAATATATTTGAAAACAATCTCTCTACTAGGTAGAGATAAAGTTGTGTACTATAAAACTTTCCCAAACTTTACAATTCAGCGGGACTTCAACTGAATATTAATGATGATAATGATATTCGACTCATACATATCACTTATGTGATTTGTTAAATTTTAATAATTCTTTTGTGATATAGATGTTTACTTTTTAAAAAATCGTCATATGTGTTTTCTAGGTATAAAAAATTTTAAAGTGCAAAAAGTTTTGACAGAAAAAAAGAAACATAGGAGATATGAGTATATTTTTTTTACTTTTTCAGTTGTTATCAAAATCTTTTTTCTCTTACACTTATAATCTATATTTTCAAAGATAGGAACCCTAATCGTGAAACATTTATCATTAGATCTTTTGAGTCCGTAATTAAAGAAATGCTGATATTTTGTTATTTGTAAAATATAAATATACCAAAAGACATTGAAAGTTAATACACCAAGATTTAATTTAACAAAATTCCTAAAGTAATGAGGATTCCATCTCATGCCTATTAGATGGGTGAGGGATACTAAATTGTTTGTTGAGGATATATTGAATATTTTTATGAATATATAAAGTTTGTATTTAAATAAGGTATAATTCAATTTATTTCAATGGATCTTTGGTAAAAGATACAAACCTTTTATATATGTTTATTTCAAATATATATTTATTTAAAATTACTTCCAAACATATTAAAATGTTAAAAATATTAAAAATATCTTTTCCGAAGTCTTATCAAGGTATTTCAATAGAATTCATTATTGAAGTCAAGTTAAAGTAGCTACACTTATCCTATCACATGTTTAATAAGGAATAATATAATAATTTATTTTAAAATAATTCAACATAAATTTAATTAAAAATCCTACCACAAAATATTTTTAATTTAAAAGAATTAAGATAATTTTAAAAAGTATAATTTATAAAAAATATTTAAACTTTACTCAATTTTACAATACGAACATAAAGATCAAAAAGTAGCTAAAATGTTCAAACTCTTAATTTTTAGCTAAAATAGTTTAACATTAAATTCTTCGATAATGTGGATGAAGTGGTGAGCTACGCCAATTAATATTTATTCCACGTGGTTGCTTATATATTGTATTTGTGTCATATATGAATATTATTGACTAAATTGCATGAATGAATAGGGATTATGCACAATACCTGGTTATAAATACACCATAGGGTTGAGTATTATGGATTGATCCTGAGAAGGTAGCTAAGACTCATCTGGTAGTGGAGAAGGATATCCGAGCGATGGAAGTTGTCCAAAGAATTTGAGTAGAGAAGTAATCTAAGAAGCTTGACCATATGAATCAACTCATTGCATGATAATCCCTAACACACAAGTGTGAATTGCAAGAATGAAGAAAGAATACAAGCAATACCTAGTCTAAAAGCATGATTCATTACAGGGTAAAGTAATAAGGATGGAGCCTAAGGAGATGGCTAAGACTCATTAGTAGCAAAGGAGGATATTCGAGCAATGGAGGTTGTATAGGAATTTGGATCCGAATAGTAACCCAAAAAGCTTGATCATGAGAATCTAGTGTTCGCTATAGTCCTTGGGTAAGAGTGGGTTAAATGCATGCCTCACACTTTGATGAAATTCAACACATTTCCTCCCAAATTTTTGCTCCAAATTAGCTGCTAAAATCAAGCATCCAAGATCACACAATCAATTTAGATTGATTCTTATTCCTTAATTGTCTCTCTATAGTTGTATATAAACTTATACTCTTGTAGTGAATAATACATTAGAAAATTCTACTCTATTTGTTTAGCTTACCAATTTATCATGGTATCAGTGTGGTTTTGATCCTACCTTTTTTTTTCTATTCATCTATTGTATAATATATTTCACCTACCACCACCTCTTGCAACCCTTCCACCCTAAAGACACTCATCTCCATGGCGTTAACCAATATGCCCATTCACCATATTTTATTTATCACTTTGATAATCCCAGCACCATTTAAACTCCAAACCGTTGGTTGGTGACAACTATTATAGTTGGTCTCGCTCTATTAAAATTACCTTGAATGCTAAAAACAAACTTGCCTTCATCAATGGATCCATATCCCAACCATCTCTAGATTCTCCTCTTTTCCAGCTTGGAATCGTGCTAATGACATGGTTGCTTCATGGCTCTTAAATGCCATGTCCCTTAATATTACCAGCAGCATCCTTCACGAATCTTCAACCCATGAAATTTGGAAGGATTTGGAAGAAATGTTCTCCTCAACTAATGCACCACGCATCTTTGAAGGATTTACAGCAGACTTAAAGAAACGTTCTCCTCTAAACCCATGAAGTGATCATCGTCGCTCTTCTTGAAGAAGCAAGCTATAAGCTTTGTTGACAGAGGGTAACAATTCCAATAGTAAGATCTGACTTCTAAGAGTGGAGTATGACTCATTAAGACCCATCAAGAATTACATGAGTCATTATTGTTGCTCAAAATAAAAATTGGCTTTAGAGGCATCGTAGGAATATGGAGTAAGGTGAGAAAGAGTGGAAAAATCATCCTAAAGTGTCTTTAAGTCTGCTGCAATGGACAATAATGGATGAAGAGCCATGTTCTTGTGTGGCAATCCAGGTAGCTCCCAGCTTACAATAAACTTTGCTGATAAGTATATATCTTGTTTCTCCACCTCTTTTTTATTTTCAAAAAAATGGATCATAAACAATGCTTGTACAGATCGTATGGTTTCAAACAAATCCTTACTCAATTCCAATCAATTAGATTCCCCACAACCTGTTACTCTTCCAAATGGAGTCCAAGTCAATATTACACATTCTGGAACTTCATACTTAAACAATTATATATCACTTGATAAAGTTTTTTATGTGCCTTTATTTTGTCATAATCTTTTATTTGCCAACCAATTAACAAAACTTTGAATTGTTCAATCACTTTTCTCCCTAATTCTTGTTACTTGCAGGAACTGTCAACGAAGAAGAAGGTTGGCTCGGGTAAAGAACAAAGAGATCTTTACATTTTCCATCCTTCATTGCTTCCATTCGTAAGAACGCTTTTGATTTATGGCATTGGTGCTTAGGACATCTTTCTCCATCTCTATTACTTCAATTATCCAAAAAAAAATTATGGTGTCACTTTTTCTAATAATTGTTTCTGTCATGTTTGCCCATCAGCAAAATAAACTAGACTCAGTTTTCCTATGAGTACTATTTCTTCAACTCAACCTTTTATGTTAATCCACCTTGACATTTGGGATGCTTCTCCAATTGCTTCTCATAGTAGTGTTTGTTATTTTCTAACTATTGTCGATGATTTTCACGCACTATAGGTATATTTGATGCAACAACGATCAAAAACCAAGCATACCTTAAAATTTTCTTTTCTCTTATGAAAATACAGTTTCAAAGACAAGTCATGAAAATTCGAATTGATAATGGTCTTGAATTTTTTGACCAAAAAGAACTTAAGCCTTTTTTCAAGAACGAAGAATTTTCAATGAACATAATTGTGTAGGCACCCCACAAGAAAAAGGTGTGGTGAAGCGTAAGCATAGAAATTTACTTGAGGTTGCTCGTGCCTTGTGTTTTCAAGCCAAACTACCATTAAAATTTTAGGGAGAATGTATACTCACTGCCGCTTATATTATTAATTGAGTTCCTACAAAAGTTTTATCTGGAAAATCTCCTTATGAAACTCTTTTTGGTGCGAAA
The DNA here is from genome assembly GCA_025594535.1 of Erythroxylum domingense. Taxonomy (NCBI): domain Eukaryota; kingdom Viridiplantae; phylum Streptophyta; class Magnoliopsida; order Malpighiales; family Erythroxylaceae; genus Erythroxylum; species Erythroxylum domingense. The sequence goes on from JANQBM010000004.1 coordinate 32,383,621, forward strand.
CCAAACTTTCAACATCTACGTTTTTAGCTGCTTATGCTTTGCTTACAATATTCATCTTAAAAATAAACTTGATGCATTAGCTAAACTTGGAATATTTGTTAGTTACCCTTTTGGACAAAAATGATATCGTATTTAAGATCTTGAGAAATAAAAAATTTATACTAGCCGCAATGTTCGTTTCCATGAAACTGTCTTTCCTTTCTATAATATTCCATCCACTGCCACAAACTCCAATCCAGTAGTTCCTTTTCCTATACCTGAGTTATAGCCCTTAAGCCATCTACCTCAGCTAAATCCTTCTTCCAACCCACCAAATGACATCCCACACCAAAATGATCACCAAGTCATCTCCTTGACAAACACCTATCCCACCACAAATAAATCCTCCTCGTCGGACAAACAGAACAACAAAAATGTCATATCACTTAAAATATTTTATTTGTCTGACCATTTCTTCCTCTGCCAATCTGTCTTCAACGACAGGTCCTACAAGTGCAAAGTTTCCTCTTGCTAATTTTCTTACTTATCAAAACATTTCTCTTTCTCATCATGACTTTTTGGCCTCTATTCAATCCATTCTAGAACTTAAAACTTTTTCTCAAACAGTGAAACATCCTCAATGGAATGACATAATGGAAAAAGAAATCCAAGCATTTGAATCCAATAATACTAGGAGGATTACTCCTCTTCTACCATGAAAGCTTCCCATTGGCTACAAGTGGGCTTATAAGGTGAAATTTAATGTAGATGGCACAATTGAAAGACATAAAGCTCGTCTTGTTGTAAAAGGTTACACTCAACGAGAGGGGATTGATTATTATGAGACGTTCGCTCCCGTCACTAAACTTGTTACTATCAGATGTTTGCTTGCTATTGTCACCACCAAAGGCTAGTGTTTGCAATAGTTGGATGTACATAATGCCTTTCTGCATGGTGATCTTGAAGATGAAGTGTACATGAAAATTCCACTAGGTTTTTCTCATCAAGTGGAGAACATGGTCTACAAGCTAAACAAATCCTTATATGGCTTAAAACAGGCTTTAAGGAATTGGTTTCAAAAATTCTCCAATGCCTTGCTTGATATGGGTTTCACTCAATCTAAAGCAGATTATTCATTATTTTCTCATATTCAAGGTTCAAACATCTTCATTTTGGTTTATGTCGATGATATCATCATCATATGCAATGACAATGTCTCGAGTGAAGCTTTGAAATCTTATCTCCAAACTAAATTCCATATCAAAGATTTAGGGGCTTTGAAATATTTCCTTGGCATTGAAGTGTCTCGCTCTACTAAAGATATTTATGTTAGTCAAAGAAAATACACTTTAGAGATTCTTAAATATGCATATCTATTAGGGCACTTACTGCCAATTTTCCCATGGAATAACATTTGAAACTCAATCAGAGTGACGGTCTATTGCTTGAAGATCCCTCTCTTTATAGAAGATTGGTTAGTCGTCTCATCTATTTAACTATCACTCGTCCAGACGTTGTATATAGTGTCAACATTTTATCTCAGTTCATGCACCAACCAAGGAAACCTCATTGGGATATAGCTCTACGATTACTACGATACTTGAAAGGTACTCCTAGTCAAGGCATATTACCCTCTTCTTCCAACCCCTTTACATTTGATTGCCTATTACGATTTTGATTGGGCAAGTTGTTCAATGACAAGGAGATCCTCCACTGGTTATTGTGTTTTCCTTGGGAAGTCACCAATATCATAGAAAAACAAAAAAACAAACCACTATTTCTTGCTCTTCAACTGAAGCGAAATACTGAGCAATGGCCTTGACCTCTCGTGAATTACAATGGTTGTTGTATCTGTTACAAGACCTTGGCATTCATCATCCCTAGCCAGTAACCATATACTGTGATAATAAAGCTGCACTCCACATTGCAGTTAATCCGGTTTTTCATGAGCAAACAAAGCATATTAAATTGGAATGTCACCTTGTTCGAGAGAAAATACAATCTGGTATTCTTCAAACCAAGTACATATCTTCAACAAACTAATTGGTGGACATATTTACTAAACCCTTTGGTAAAGAAACATTCCATCTACTACTCAGCAAGTTGGTTGTTCATAAGATTTACATTCTAGCTTGAGGGCGAGTGATGAAATTCAACACATTTCCTCCTAGAATTTAGTTCCAAATTAACTGCTAAAATCAAGCATCCAAGATCACACAATCAATTTAGATTGATTCTTTATTCCTTAATTATCTCTCTGTAGTTGTATATAAACTTATACTCTTACAATGAATAACACACTAGAAAATTCTACTCTATTTGTTTAGTTTACCGATTTATCACACTTAGATAATAGTAATCTAACTCAATAGTATGGATAACTAAAGATTAAGTTATGGTATTACTAGTTTTCTTTCACTTTAAAATTTTGGTGATCTAATAACACCAAACACTATAAGAATCCACATGCTCTTAAATGCTTCTCCTCATGGTTATTGTGATTGCTTAATAGCTTATGTAACTTCACTAAACTACATTACTAATTTTGCTTTTTCTTCAACTTGCATTGACTAGTGTGCTCTTTTATGCTAGATAAATCTAACGTTTATCCTCCTTTGTATCTCCACTTTGGAGTTATTAATATAATTCATTATCTCCCCAAAGAAAACATTAATATAAAGAAATAAAGTATCACTGTGTACATTCCTATTATAACTAAAGGAGTTACGTACATTAACATCCAAACTTAGCATTCCTAGTTCTTTTTCGACATACAAAAGTACTATCAAAGGGAGAAAGAAACATGTTTTATCTCCTAAAAAATTCTAGTAAAACTAAGCACTAGTACATTATTAGAAACTTAATTATAGTATAATTGTCTTTAATAATAAAGAGTCTAAATAGTTTAATAATTAATTTCTTAATTAGAAAAACCAATGGAACTATAGGAGATTTAATGTAACTAATCTAAATCCTTACATATAGTGGTTACTTAAAAGTTGCTCAACAGGTTTTATAAGCTTGCAAAAATGCATATTGATTAGTTTAATTTTTCTAAGTAAAAGTTTCCAACACTTTAAGAACATATTATTCTAATTCAGTGGCGGAGCCAAGAATTTCCTGGAGCCGGGGCTGATTGGAAGCGATGGACTGGCGGCGAAGACTTCCGGCAAATTCAACATTAATTTAAAAAACTATTTCACAAAGCACATTCATAAATGAAGTTAACTAAAATATTCAAATTACAATGTCTTTACACATTTTTAAAGACATTAGAGCTAATAGATGATAATTATTTTCGACGAGTCGTCATTGCTTGAAACCGTTGTAAAATAGTCTCATTATAAATTTTTTTAAGATTTCTCTCTCATTGTATACCACCATTATGTCATTCATCCATTCATCTCCCATCCTATTTTGCAAATCATTTTTTATAAGTTTCATTGCAGAAAACACTCTTTCGACTGATGCTGTCACAACTGGAAGGGTCAATGTCAATTCAATTAACCGATACACTAGCGAAAAAGCTTTATCTCTTCCAGAAGCAACCAAAATCTTTGCTAGATTTCCAAGATCTTCAATATTGGAGAACTCGGCCT
>JANQBM010000004.1:32397129-32408464 GCA_025594535.1 Erythroxylum domingense
GTCATTACTACTCTCATTGGTCTTCTCATAGACCCGTTTCCCTGATCCGACCCGTCATGTGGGACCGGGATGTTACAGATATACCTATTTATGCCACTATAACCTTAGAATTTTTCACAACAATCCGGTATAACCCCAAAATAGATGTGTTTTGGTTTAGGTTAGCTGGAAATGTTTTTAAACTTGATTTAGAGTTTTTCACAACAATCCGGTATAACCCCAAAATAGATGTGTTTTGGTTTAGGTTAGCTGGAAATGTTTTTAAACTTGATTATCTTGTGATACGTTAAATTTTTAGTTTATCGAATGCAAAAATTCTAAATGGTCATATTGATTTTGATGTTGATTACTATTGGAAAACTCTCACAGGTAAAGCCCATTTTGATTCACGTAATGCACCGCACTCTCTGATTCAGAGTCTTTAGCATTTGTTGTTACATAAATGCATATGCTTGACCGTGTTTAACAAAACAGAAATTAATAAATGCTCAGCTTAAGAACTTTTCTTTTTATGGTGCATGGATAGAAAGCTTAAAATCAACACTCCTTATAGAATTTTTCGATCACTAAAGAGTATGATCACTAAAAAGAATATGTCTTTTAGGATGGCTTATATTGCTTCCGCTTTGGGTGTTTTTTATAATGTTCATATGGAGAATTTGCATATTGCTCCCCATGATATGTTTGATATAGTCTATTTGAGACGCGTTGAGATTGTGGAGGTCTAATTTATGGAACTTCGCAATACTCAGATGCACACTATAGTAAGGAGCAGGAGGGGTGTCAGTGCAGTCGTAGATCGACCCTCCACTTCCAGCCCAGCTCCAAAACCAGAGGAGGAAGCAGTAGCGCAAGAACCGAGGGAACCAGCAGCGACTGACCGATATCAATTGATTCTTGACCAAATAGTCACAAATCAACAACAGATGACATCCCAACTCGATGAACTCAGTAATCAAATGCAGCAAATTTATAAGGAGCAATGCAGTTTAAAGAAAAGGTTCCTAAACTTCTATCAGAGGAATAATTTTAAAGCTCCTACACCATCATCATCACCACCATCTTCGGAATAAGCTTTTCTTACCCTTTAACTTTTAAATTTTGTTGTTCCATTTGTGTGATTGCATTTCATTTTATGTGTATTTGGTTTCATATTACTTGTTTGTGTGCTATGTCTTTTGTTTAGATTTAATCCCTTTTAAATTTGGTTTTAATTCATTTTCTTTTGTTTGGTTTAATATCATTCATTTGTTTAAATTTCTTTTGTTTGGTTTGTTTTCAATTTTTTTGTATGGTTTGATGTCATTTCCCTATATTTGGTTATTGACTTGTCACATTGTGGACAATGTGATCTTTAACTGTGGGGAGGTGACATCAAAGTTCTTTGTGTTGAATAAGATGCATGTTTAGGCATATTGTATGTGCTTTGTGTTAGCAATGGAACCATATTTGAGTCACCCTGATAAATTTTGCCATGAGATTATGTCATGTTAGTTGGAATTAGATTGAATACGTGCTTGAACTCATATTAGGCTACTTAAGTAGAAAGTGAACCATATAGAGTGATGAAAATTAGTTGGTTACATAAGCTTAATCACAAATTGACATTTGAACAATGAGGTAGTGTAGAGATGCATAATGAGTCTTCATTTGAGCTAAAGTGAGGATTTAGTCATATGACTCCATCTATACTCATTTCATTTCTTTTTTGACTGTACTTCCATAGGTTACTACTGGATGCATGCTTAATAGAGATGATCTAGGCCTTTTTTGTGTTAAACCTTGGCTTAAATGACCTACCCGTTAATTACCCTTGCTACCCCCGTTGAGCTTTAACCTTTTGTTTGTGAAACACCCAAAATTTTAAAACTTTCAACCCCATTATCCTACCCTTTTTCACAAGCTTAGTAGAGTATTAAGTAAAATATTAGTTGGGATTGTGTGAAATTTTTACTGAGAAAAATTGAGTACATTTCTCCCTGTGGTCTATATTGTACATAATGCTAGTTTTGACTCATAATTCTTTCATGTATGAAGAAAAAGAAAAAATATGAAAAAACGTGAAAAAGAAATGAAATGAAAAAGGAAGAACAAATGAATAGCATCAATAAATGTAGAATTTTAGTTATATTCATTACACAAGTCTTTCATCAAGTTTTTATTCATTTCTATTAACTCTTTAAACTAGCAATCTCTATCTTATTGACTAAGTCACCTCATTTAGGTTTAGTTCCTAAGCCGCTTCATTTAGGAGGTCTTGTCTAAGGAAATTTGCCTAAGTCACCTCACTTAGGCCTCTCATTCATTTTTATTTAAACATTATATTTATTAGCATATTTTTAATAAAGAGTACTCATTACACATTTTCAAACAAACAACTCAATTTTCACTCTAGCAATAAGTTTAAAGTAAGTGTCTTAAAATTTCAACACAACCTCCTAATCAAGACAATATTCCTATATAACAACATTAATAATTTAACAAATTTCACATAAGTATTCATATATTTTCTACACCATCTAACTTAAGCAAGTCTCTCAACTCATATATACAAACTTTTCATGGAATATTTATAATGACTCTCCATAATTAGAAAATTAGTGTACGGTTCATAACGCACAAAACTTACTCATAAAGATAAATTTTCAGTAAGTATAACTTCTAAACCATTTAGATAGAAACCATAAAATTTTTCACACTTATTATTTACATATATATGTATAATTTTCATATAAACATCTTCCCAGTTTCACTTCCTATAGTCTCCACAAATTTCCAAAAAATAGAACACATCTGAAGTTGTATTCCCTAAATAATTATGGTAAATTAGATATATCTCCCAAACCATTGCAAATTTACCTAAACTATTGTGCAAAATATTACACAACTTCTAAAGCTATAATTTAATGGTTTAACAAATTTCTAAATCAATTCTCTAGACCATCAAATTACAAGTACAATCTCGGACTCAATTTTAGTCTTACTAAATAGATCATTTTTTGAAATTTGATCATATCTCCTAACATGTAAAATTTAGGCACCTTATCTAATGCATTTGGGTTTTGTGTGAATGCAAAGGAGGTCTAATTTTATGTTGTTATTTAGAATATTCTTATAATCATTGATGAGTTTTTATGTTCTTCTTTAATAGTCTAAGTATTTATTTATGTGGAATGAGTTTAAGATCTTATGGATGATTTGAGGCATAACTAAGTTCCTAGAATAGTATATAGGTTAGAAACCCATAATGTAGCTCCCGTGAGGCTTATCGGTGAAAATTTTCATAAGCCTAGGAGTTATAGCAAGAGTTTTCTTTCTTTATTCACAGGTGTAAACAATGCCATGTATTAGAGTATTGAAATCAATTGCAGGTGATTAATTCAAAGATAAATACTTCATCTTCAATGTGATTAATTAAACTTAGTAATAACACAAGAAATTCATATTTTTAATAGACAAGACAATTCAGTTTAAAATATTCCAATAAAGAGAAAATAGGATATGATGCGATTAAGGTTCAGACCATGATTTGAAGTTATTTACTGTCCAGATGAAGCATCACATTCTGCAGCTGCAACCGAATTAGAAGTTGTACCTCCAAATACTACAATTGCAGATGAGGCATCACCTTCCGTACTTGCTACTACACCATCCACCACCCCAATACGACAGAGATATCAAGGGTAAACAATGCAGATGAAGAAGGCAACCTCCAACTTGGAGCTAAGAGAGTTAATGGAAGAACTTACATCACGATTGTCAATAATCTGTAAGTGAAAATACATGAAACATCATATGTTTATAATTAAGTTATAGGTTTAAATTTAAAAATGATATAAAATTAATTTTTTATATTAGGTTAATTTTGTTTGGACTATGCTCAAGAAACATGACATACAAATTCAAAGAGAAGATTGATCTTCAAGGTTATATAAGGAAGAATATCTCTCAGACGACAAAGGATTTTTATTATCAGGAGTTTAAGGTACAAAAAATCTTTTTTCATATTTTTAATTAATCTTATACATTAATTAGATAAATATTGTATATTATAAGTACTTATCGTATGTTTTTCCTTTTTTTTAGAAAGAATGTTTTAGGATTCTGAATTTGATGTGGTCATTTATAAAGTATGAGAGAGACTATCATGTACACGTTACCGAGACTTTGTTGGTGCAATACACAATACTTGTGTATGAGCGCCTTATATTTCTAAACAAATATGTAGTCGTTGGCAGTAGTATTGGACATCACTTGAGACAATGTCCATTTTAAAGCTTAATTCTACCAACATGTAGGATCGGAGGAGAGAGTCTTTCTGTACATACTGGAGGATCTATTACCCACCACGAGCATGCAGAGAGACTTGTAAGTTTACACTTATATTTTGATTTTTTTACTTTGATGTATTTCAATTTAATTTGATGTGTGAATTTTGAAATGAAAATATATCTATTATGGAAAATGATAATGTTATAAATGTCTGGTGTCATATATGGTTGTGTTGTTAAGTCACTTTCTTTGTTCAATAGGGGGTAAATATCATAAAAATAGAGGAAATTCTGCCGAAATTTTTGCAAATTGTAGTTCATTTATAACTTATTATGATGCATGAAAAGTCTATGGGCACGAAGCCTACACCCTATCAGCTCTTTTTGCACACTCACGGTAAGAAGCATGATAGTGTGACCTTCGTCAACACTTAATGTAGAGAAATAAATGTATGTGAAATTTATTCTTTAATATTAATGCTTAATAATTATTGCTTATTAACATAAACATTGCCTTCTGACAAGTCCAAATACAAGAAAGCTTTCAACGATAGTCTCAGCAGTCTGAAGATGTTGATAAGAGTCAAACATATCTTCATGTAGTTGGTGGTAGGGACCGTCATGGAAGGATATTCGGCTTAGGTTCACTTTCAAACACATGTTATTCGTAATCTCCACATCCAGTATAGCAGCATCTAGTAAGCAATCCACACCCAACGAAGTCCATGAGTTTCAGAACATAGTACAAGAACTAGCAACTCAGTTGCAACAGTTGATAGAATACATAGCCCAGCTCCATAATGAGGTAGATGAGTTGAATGGAAAGGCAGCACCTTTTCGCAACATTCTGAGCATTCACATTCACTAAATGAATAGCGTAGTTGTAGTCACCAAATAAATAGTTATTAAATAGTTATTGTTGTACAAAATAATTTTTTATTGAATTAAGATAATTTTTACTTTATATCATCAATCAAATTTATGTTTTAACAAATTAAATGTAGAAACAAATCAAAATATTATCAACAAATAATTGATAATTGTATAAATTATGCATCAATCATAAGATTTTCAAACAAAATTAAATGTAGGGAAAAAATTTTAAAAAACTATCATTATATTTACCAACAAAAAATCAAAATCTGTCGGTAAAATGTTATCAATTTACTAACAGACAACTAAGTTTTATCAGTATAGTTATACACCAATTTACCGATGAAGCTGCCAAATCCTTTGGTAAATATACTAACGGACAATCCTTGTCCGTCTGTCACTAAATATAGCGATGAAATATAAATATTCGTCGGTAAATTAGTGACAGAAATTTTTTGTGCTTTAATATTAATTCTTAATAATTATCACTTATTAACGTAAACATTGCCTTCTGATAGGACCAAATACAAGAAAGCATTCAACAACAGTTTTAGCAGTCTGAAGATGTTAATGAGAGTCAAACCTATCTTCATGCAGTGGGTGGTAGGGACCGTCATGGAAAGATATTCAGCTTAAGTTCATTTCCGAACACATGTTATTCGCAATCCTCCACATCCAGTACAACAACATCTAGTAGGCGGTCCATACCTAATGAAGTCCATAGCTTTGGAGCACACTATAGGAACTGGCAACTTAGTTGCAACAGTTGATGGAGTACATAACTCAGCTCCGTAATGAGGTGGATGAGTTATAGGAGAAGGGCGGCACGTCATCGCAACATTTAGATCATCCGCATTCATTAAATGAATAGTGCAATTGTAGCCACCAAATGAATAGTTATTAAATAGTTATTGTTGTACAAAATAATTTTTGTACTATCAATTCAGATAATTTTTAGTTTATATCATCAATTAACTTTTTTTTAACAAATCAAAATATTATCAACAAATAATTGATAACTGTATAAATTATGCATCAATCATAAGGCTATCAAATAAAATTAAATGCAAGGAAATTTTTAAAAAAACATTATCAGTATATTTACCGATGGAAAACCAAAATCTATCGGTAAAATGTTATCAATTTACCAACAGATGACTAAGTTCTATCAATATAGTTATACACCAATTTACTGATAGAGCTGCCAAATCTGTCAGTAAATTAGCGACGAAAAGTTGTGCTTCGTCGGCAATTACTACTTACAACCATTTCTTTGACGACTTGTTTTGTCGGTAAATTCTATCGCAAAATTTGCTTATCAATGGAAAATTTACCCATTATGTAGGTAATGTCCATCGCTAAACCCTATTTTTCTTGTAGTGCATGTTTGGAGTGATCATACAAACTTTAGTTATGGATGGGATAATCAACAAAATTACTTCCTTGAATTATGCAGGACACATAGGAATTCTTGTATAGACCAGAAGCTTCTTATCACAACTTAGGTACATCTCTAGAAGACTTGCTTAATATTATAACTGATAATAATATTCAACTTCAACAGGGTATTCGACAGGCAACTTCAGCAAAATATGATGCAATTCTACTAAGATATAATGTCTAGACTCCAGAACATGGCAAGCTAGGTGGGTTAGCTAGCAGAAGTTATCAATCGACTAGCATTATAAAGAGAAGAGATGCAACCATCTCAACTTGAGGTGTACCCAAGAGACGTTAGTATAGAAACCTTACAAAGTGAAGAGAAGTTTGAGAATCTTATGGGAACTACTCAAGTAATTGCTTGTGTCGAAGAAGTGGAGAAGTAGCTCGAAGCAGAAAATGAAATATCATTTAGCTCAAAGGTAAATGTTGAGTCCCTTATTATTGTTTATTATTGTTAATATTAACCCTTCACCTTTAAATGACAGATTGGAGAAATCAAGCGAGGAGGAAAAAGGTGTAGAGACATTCGAGATATTCCAAGAGTGTGTGTATTTAGTAAAGACTGAGATTTTGAAGATAGGGAATACGCTGAAAGTTAGAGGTCATCAACTTAGGTCCTATCCAGAACAACCACAAGTGTAGGAAGTGAATGTGACACCCGAAGATTATAATTTTTTCACGTGATGAGGAAAATGGGGAGCTGAGCCAGTGACAATAAACAAAGGCTCTTCTTGGGAGGCAACCCAAGAAAAGTTATTTCATTTTCCTTTATATTTTCACATTTCTTTCTCATATGGATATGTACTTTTAAGTTTTTTTATTCTTACTTGTTTTAAGTTTTCAATGAAAAGAGAGAGAGAATTAAACAAACAAACAAACATTTTCTCTTTTTCTATTGCTTCTAGGATTATATAGTTATGATTAGAGAGTGAATTAACTAGAAGAATCCAGAGCAACTTAGATGTACTTTTACTCTTTTGATTGGTCAATATGCATTTTCTTTAAAATAATAGAGACTAGTGGTAGACAAAAGCTAGTGAGATTTTAAGCCTTATTAGACTGACACATCCATATTAGCCTCATTATCTTTGTTTATGTCTGACCTTCATGACATATACATCCTGACTTTGCTTTAGTTTTCTATTCAAGACCACATTTTTATCACATGCATTAATATGGAAATGATATTGGCATTCTTTCTTTGTATAAACTGCATTAGTTAAATAGCCTACCCCTTGATATGAATTTCCTATTGCTAAGCTCCCTTGAGCTTTATTAGCATTTCTTTTTATGCTAATCATATTACATGCTTTAAACCTAACCAAATGTCCTACCTAAACCTTAAAGCTAGTGGAGAATTTATTGACTGTTAATGATTGTGAATGTAAAAGAGTATAAGTGTGGGAGTGTGCATATGTATGGGATGGTTATAATTATTGGGATGTTATTTTATGTCTTATTAGTGAAATTCCCATGTTGATGTAGCTTTTTTCAATTTTCAAATGAAAAGAAAAATAAAGAAAAAGAGAAATGCAAAAGAGAAGAAAAAAGAAAGAAAAGAAAGAAAAAAATGTTTCAATAAAAATATCAACGAGGAAATACATTTGTTTTGAAAAGTTATTCATGATTATTTCTCCTCCTAAAGTTGTATTGAATGAGTTATTTGCTTATAATATATAAGGTAGATATGGCTTTGAAGGATCACTCTTTATAGTTTCAATGTATTGATATAATTTTTATGAGTGATCCCTTCTAATTAGTTATGCTTTATGTGGTTAGTGGTGTGGGAGCTTGAATTTGAGCTATGAAATGTAGTTTTTGCATTCATCATAGTTAATGGTATCCAGTGTTAAATAAATGTTAGTTTTTACGCTTGATGTCATATTGAGTGCTTTTCTTATTTCACTAGTTTTAATGGCTTTTATGCTACTTTACCCAAATACATCTCACGTTACCCTTGCCCCCATTACAACCCTCAAAAGTCCTTTGAGTATGATTATGCATGTGCACCTTAGTGGTGGAGAAATGAAATGATTTGCAAAGTTATGGAAGGTCATAATTATGAATGGTATTTGAGTGTATCCATGAATATATCTTATTTAAACACATTTTGTCCAATTCTACCTCTAGATTACTCAGTTTCTAAAGGTGATGAATGTTGATTAATCATGAGGAAAAGCATTGAATGTTGAATTCTTGCTATGGTTTTTGAAAGTTATTCATATTTGCTTATGACTATATATTCTTGGAATGTATGGGAAATGAGTAAATATTTTTAGTCTATGATTTTGATTATGAGGTTTTGCCAGAGGACGGTCAAAAGCTAAGTATGAAGGAAATTGATACGTGCTTAATTGATTAGCATTTATTCCATAACACTTTGTGTTTAATGATATAAAGTGCTTACAATAGTCACTTTTAGTTCATATTTGATTCTAGGTACGATTTGGAAGCAAAAGAGCTAAAGTGAGTCAAAAAGCACTATATTTGAGTCATCTTATTCAGATTCACACTCATTTGTCTTCATGGAGCAAAAAGGAGAAGGCTTAGAGCAAGAGAAGGCAAGAAAACACATAAAGTGAAGAGCATGAAGAATGAAGAGAGTAGAACATCACTCACAGCCATGTATGAAATTATCATAGCTATGAGACACCTCTCACGACCATGACAATTGTTTCATGGTGTGACACTTAATTCATGCCCATGCAAGGTAGCTCACGGTTGTGAGACTTACACTCGCACTCGTGAGAAATGAAAACTCACTCGAACCCTAAGTTTTTAGTATAAAAACATTATTTTGTGACGAAAAAATCTATGTTTCGTTAGGGAAAAAGTCTTTGAGGTGTGAGCTCTAGGGTAACGCTCCATTCTTTTAGAGACCCATAGAGAGTTAGTTTCCCGAAATCAACTCAGAGGTGATATTGACGTCAAAGAACCCGATTAAGCATTTCTTTTAGTTTTTGTTGTTCTTTCTCTTAGGGATTGATTATGTTATCATATGTTTAATGTTTCGGTGTTATGTAAGAATGATTGAATGCTCTATTTGATTGTTTTTATGCATGAACCTATTGTTATAATTTCAATATAATCCGTAATTCTTATGTTGAGATTCATTTATGGCAACTAATGGTTTTTAATCATTAGGGATAATATAACCTAAGTTAAATGACCCAAGCTTATGTGGTTATTGCCTTGAATAATATATTTTCCTAAATTGTAATGTGGTTGTCCAATTAAATTAAAAAACTTGTTCTAGGTTGTTTGATAGCTAGGTTTAATTAACGAGCTATTCTTAATTAAACATTACCTAAGGAAAATTTGGGGCTAATAGAGCTTATTGTTAACTTACAATTAATATTTGCTAGGAGAGGTATGAGAATAACAATTCAACGACATATATTTAATGGTGTGTAGACTGAGATTGAACCGATAGCTAGGTCCCCAACATATTCATCACCTTTGAAATTTTTCTTTAATTTGGTTTCATTAGTTTAGTTTCATTTTATTTTATTTTAACCCAAACCAAACCCCCTAACCTAAACACTAATTCTTTTCATAACAAAAGCTAACCGAACACTCTCTGTGGGATCGACCTAGACTCACCACTACTATAGTTGTAGATCTAGTTATTTGGAGTAATGTTACGATATGCTATATCAAAATGCAATTTAAAGTAGCATAGTGTATTATATTGCAACTCCTAAAAGAGTAAAAAAAATTGAAAAAAATTAAACAATAAGTACACATTTTGTATATAAAGAAGTTGGTTTTAGATTGTTCCAATTCAACATTTAAAATGTTTAAGTTAGCAACCAAGTATATTGAGGTGCTTAACAAGTTGAGACAAAAAGCTTCTTAGTATAATTACTTGTCGAAAAAAGAGCAATTGAAGTTGGCTAAAGCACTTTATGTAAAATTGAAGATATTTTATAGCACTATTGCTTGTTCTCAAAAACAAAATATCCATCTTTGCAGATTTGCTTTAGCCATATGTATGAGATCAAGCAAGCTTTATCTATTTAGAAGTTTGGTTCTAATAAGGTGATATAAGTCACAAAAAAGTAGATGATAGAGAAACTTAATTCTTATTGGTCTATGGTAGGATAAACGACGGCAGTCATTTATATGTTGGACCCAATATATAAGATGGAGGGGCTAGATTTTTATCATCAGAGGTTATATAGTCATCATGATCAAGAACATATTGATATCATTAAAAAAATTATGGTAAGATTTGTTTAATGATTATGAACTAAAATTATCACAATAGTTCAGTATCAATTTTAGCTTCATCTTTACATGTTGTTGATATAACTAGTGTGAGTCCTGAATTTGCATAAATCATTAAGGAAAAAAGTTCAAGACTTCTTACAATATATAATTCAATGTATCATTATGGTGGAAGACACATAGAAATACTTTTATAATCACACAAGCATTTACATGAGACCTCTTAGCAATTATAGTATCTACTATTGCTTAAAAGTCTGCTTTTAGTATTGGTGTTCAAATAGTTAGTCCTTGTAAGTTGAATTCATTATAATACTTATTGAAGCCCTTATGTGTACTCAAAGTTTGTTTAATAATGAAGATAGGTAGGTTAAACTCTATTATTTATGATATGTTAGTTTTGTTATATATATATATAGATATATATATATATCTATATATATATATATATATATATATATATATATATATATATATATATATATAGATATAGATATATATATATATCTATATATCTA
>JANQBM010000004.1:32461761-32472269 GCA_025594535.1 Erythroxylum domingense
TGAAAATGTCAATCATTTGGTGACGATTTATAGAAATCGTCACCAAATGTACACATTCAGCGACGTTTTCTAGAATTTGTCACTGAATGTGGAACATTTGGTGACGATTTACAACCTTCGTCGCTGAAAGCTTGATATTTAGTGACGATCACAAAAAATTGTCACTAAATGTATAACCTTTTGCGACCAAATAAATAATTTCGTCACCACATATTCACCTTTTGGTGACGTTTTAAAATATCGTCACAATATATAGAACCTTTAGTGATGATTTTAGAGATGTATTGCAAAATGTTTGACAAATTATGGTGACGTTTTCATCAATTGTCGCCATTGCATTATTTGTCGACGAATATATGAAATCGTCACCTATTTTGCATCATTTCGTGGTGATTTTTATTAATTGTCGCTAAATATTCAGCATTTGGTGACGAATTTTTCTGTACGTCACTAAAGGTTTTCTCTTGTACAACGCTTTTTGTTTTCGTTACTAAATGGTAAGTTTTAGTGATGAATGCTTTTAAACGTCGCTATATGCTGTCTTTTGATGACGATTTCCGTTTTGTCGCCTAAAGAAATCGTCGGGAAAGGGTGCCTTTGTTGTAGTGTTATAGGACAATGGATTCGATTGTTACATTCTAACTTTTAATTAGCATTATTTTATTTTTCTTTTATACATATTCTTTTGAAATAAGTAGGAGATTGCTGTAAATTTGGTTTGTGATTTCAAAAGTCTATCTTATTTAGATAAACTCGCGTTTTATTTATGCTATATATATTTTATACTTATCTAGAAAAGAGTTTTTTTCTGCTGTATTCTTCTTCTTTTTTGAAAATATTTTTTCGCTGAATTCTTCCTCCTTTTTGAAAACATTTTTTGCTGAATTAAAATTATATCTACTGTCTACAATAAAAGAAGAGCTTGTTTGTCAAATCGTGGAGACTTATGGTTAATCTATATTTGTGAGACAGAAATAAACTGTTAAGAAAAAGTTTGTTAAGTGCTTTGCACATGTATCCAAATAATCACGGCAAATATGCTTCTCAATTTTATTCAGAGGAAGCATAAAACATCTCTTCTAATACTTTATATAGTAATTAACTACGTATTAAATATTTCGAAACGTCAAAAGATTCTTCTTCTTGAATAATAAAATAGATAATTGTTAAAATGCAACCACTACATATAATACATATATAATCAAAGCTGATAATGTAATAAAAATAAAAAGACAAAAATCAATAATTTTTAAAGAAACAGTTCAAGATATTGTTCTAAGATTATCGTGACATTTTATTTATAAATATTGACAGTCATCTCTTCATTCTATTATACGACCGAACAAGTTCTTGTAAATAAAACCTTATTTTGTTGTCAAAACTCGAAAGGATATTAAAGAAAAACTTGAAATTAAAAATGTTAAAACTTGTCGGAATGACATTTAGAGAATAACTATTGAATTTTATAAGTAATTGAAATAGTATTCTTGTAATAAAAACAAGACTTTTATTTGCGGTTCGTATTGGACTCCACTTTAAATAGCTCAAATACCCAAAACATAACATACTTAATACGGGAATGGCTGGTCAGGGCTCGTGGAGGAAATGGAATCTTTGGAATGGATCTGCACAGAAGCGCGCGGATGCATACTGAGACTTCATAGTATTATGGCTTTCGTCTTGACTCTTGTCCCCTCCCATGGGTTTTAGAAGTCTGCTTTTACCTTCCACATAAATCACGCGATGCATACTCCAAACTTTCGGCTTTCGTCTCGTCCCCGCCCATGGGTTTTACTAGTCACCTTTTACCTTGAGAATCATTTATTTCGTCCATTAATTACAATATCCAATTGCCAAGGATAAGCTCAAAACTGTTGATTGATAACCTCACGTGCGTATGACTTGAGAATCTCTAACTGTGATTTAGAAGCCCAAATACATTAAGATCGTGGGGAAGCCCATTTGGTCTCTATCGTAGAAGAAAAGAAATCCCTTCAATATTAATGTTTTATTTTTAAAATTTGTTAAATTAATCTAACACGTTAATAAAAAATTTAATACTAAACCCTATTATTTTTAAAAATCTAAATTATTATATTGTGAATTTAAATATGGTTTTAAAAGTTTTTACAATTAACCTCCCAAAACTTTTTTTTTTTTGAAAGCTTACGCTACAAGTATTTTTATTGGGGGGATAACTACAGTTAAAGTATCGCGCAACTTGTAAAAGGCGAAGAATTGCAAAAGCCCAAACCCAAGATGCTAGAATGGATTTTTATGCTTACTTTTCAAGAGGTGAAGGGGACATGACTCAATTATGGAAGTTGGGAATCGACTTTCATAGATGACTCACTTCATTTCGTGGAGGAAGTCACATCGCCAGTTGGTTAGAATACAGTGATGTTACATGGCATTCCGAGGGCCATTGTTTCAAACAAAAATTTACAGCTCCTTAACTGTTTTTCACATACTTTATTGCTATTTTTCGAAAGACTTTATTGAAAAGGCTTTAATTAAAATAAATAATGTAATATATTTATAAAAAATAAGGATAATGAAAAAATGTGTCGTTTGAATTTTAAACTGATAACCACTTTCTCTCTCTACTTATTAAGGTTTTTTTCACGTATATCTCCATTAGATAATATACATAAAATAACAAAATAAAGGCTAAGAGAGAAAAAATAAAATTTAAAAATATCTTGAAAATTATTGAAAATTATCTATTCAAGAAAGAAAAAATTAAGAATATCTTTAAAATTATTATATATTTTTTGTTTAAAAAGTATCAGAAATACAATAAATCAAGGTACGCTTATGTTATTATGAAAAAATTATTAACTATTAAGATCTTACAATTTATGTGTTTAAATTTTCTATGATAAAGTTTGCATGTAAGAAAGATTACACCTAAGTCAAAGATAAGATAATAGAAAGTTTTATCATGTACACATCTAATTTGTATTTGAATTATTTAAACTGGCATAGTCTTATCTTGTGCAACTAATTCCCTGTTACTGGGCTTAGTATTCTGCAGCCTTGTATATAAATATTTGTACCTCATATTAATGAATTAAATTACCTTTGCCTCAGTTTCTAACTTGGTATTAGAGTTTATAGGCTGCCTGCTGATATCCCAGCCCACCTCACGTCACCGTGGACAACAATCAGAAAAATCCTCTCTCTGCCATTTGCTCTGTCAAGTTGGACAGGAGCAATTATCTACTTTGGAAGTCTTTAGTCCTACCAATCCTACGAGGCAACAAATTAGAAGGTTATATTCATGGGACCAAAACATGCCCCTCTCAATGGATACAAGATGAAACAGGAAAGAAGGAAAATCCAGCATTTGAGGAGTGGATGAGCACATATCAGCTCATTCTTGGTTGGTTGCTTGATAATGTTATCGCCTGCAACTAAATAAATATCAAGTCTAGTAATAAAAGAAAATGTAGTTAGTGAAGAGTTGAGATCGTTCCTACGAAGAATTCTAATGACAATTATTATAGGAGTTGAAATCTAAAACAAAGGGTATTTAATTAACGTAAATTAAAGAAATTAAAAATAGCTGAAATTGAAAATAAACAAAAATATTCAAATCTGAAAATTTAGTGAACAAACCTTGGTTTCGAGTCACCGACGTTATCAAACTAATATGGATCCTTGATATAAAACTTAGTCCATTAACAAACATTCATTGAGGGGTGTTTTCTCTTAAGAATAAATAAATAGAAACCTGTATTCTAAACATTCTTATTAGTCAACAACTTAGATACGATCTTAAGTTTAATAGATTAATAGCATTAAGAACTAAGAAACTAATAAACAAGACAACATATGTACAACATGCATTTAATCTAGTTAAGCGTCTTGTTAGTATTTCCAACTCTAACGTAAAGATGATAATCCTATTTGCCACTTGTAATTAGCAAGACTAAATGTTATATCCTACCAATCTAGCTATAAATTAAACAAATCAATCCCTAATTGTACACCCTAAAAATCAATCAATTCAATCATAAAAAGCAATTCAAAAGATATTGAATATTCATCAATGAAATAAACTTTATTTAGAAATCTCACCATACAAGATGATAACGCGGTTTCCTTCAACCAAGAAGAAAAGTTTAGCTACTCATAACAAAAGTAAGAATAAATAGAAGAATGACAAAAGATAAAGTCTCCATCTCTTGTTCTTTATGACAAGTACGAAAATTTTAGCCTAAAACTAGAAAATCCTGACAAGAAAACTATCTGCAGAAATGTGAAAACAAAAGCTTAAGCTCTGCATGAACAGTACACGTTTTAGACCCTTTTCGATCTTCCCTCTCCTTAATCTTATCATAATATTCAGAAAATATCATCCCCCCATATTTAAGTCATAAATCTCCTTTAAAAAGGCAACACTTGATTCCTAAAATCATAAAGATCTTGATGGATCGAATCTGATTTGAAATCAGATTTTACAGATAGGCTTTTCTTTTCCTTGCACTTGCCCACACTTAGTCACTTATTTTTCTATCATCTTGTATCTTTTTCCTGATCTATCCATTTCACGATTTTTTACTTCGTAATCAGCTCCAAGAATGCTCAAGACGTCCTCATAACAAAAAATGAGTAAGTCCTTAAGGTTGAACTCAATTTACACTCAACAAAAGGGAATTAGAAATTAAAATAGTGAAAATTAATCATCCTATCAAATTCCCCCACACTAGATCTTTGTTCACCCTCGAGCAAATATACCAAACCACTATACTTTATCAATTCATCATTCATAAGATTAAGTGCACACAATCTACTAAACTTAGGCCAACAAGAGTTAGGTTGCCACACACATGATAATCACTTTTCACCAATATAAATAAGCAAAGTCAAATAAAAACATTCTTGTTCAAAGGCAATTATGAAACCAAGGTAAATTCTTCTCATAGATTTCTCTCTTTACACTCAAGTGTTTAACACAAAAGTGTCTCTCAAAATCTTCTAATACAAATATTCTACCATATACTTGCTTTTTCACTAACTCTTCATCACTTGAAATACAAACATGCATAAATCAAAAGGACTTTTTAAAGGTTGTATTGCTATAGGTCAAGGTAAGGATTGATAAATAGGAAAGGGCAAAAATCATAAACATTAGGAAAGCACCTAACCATTTGCGAAGACACAATTTCAATTGCAAAAGAGTCAATATCATTCTGCAAAGGTAAATTACTTAAAAAAAATTTCACTGCTGTATATTTTTTCTCTATTTCTCTTTTTCGTTTTTCTGTTTTTTCTTTATTTTTTTATGATAGCAGTACACACACAATACAAAACTAAACCTCTTCAATTTCCTTCATCTTTTTCTTTGCTTGCTTTCCATATCTCTCCAAATAAGTGTGAGATAATTTATGGTAAGAATGCCTACTTACATTTATGATGAGTGAAGATATGAGAGGTTTAAGTTACTTGTTGTGGGTTTATCAAGAAAAAGGGTTCAACTCAAACAGTTTAACAAAGGTTATTGAATTAGGTTGGCTTTTTAAGCTAAAGGGTTACAACAAAGATGGCTTTTATCATTTTTATACATGTATGTATAGATGTGGTCTCAAATCGATTCCAAGCAAGTTTTAGAGAAAAATTCACCTTAAAAGATAATCACACATGAAGAAATAGAATGACATAAAAATGATATCATTAAGGCTCAAATTCGCTCACAGGAGGTTTAATTTAGGAATTCGCCTTAATTCCACATATTACCTAATCTCTCAAGTGTTAAACTTTGACTAAGTGTATAAGACCAGTTATTGTAATTAATCAGCATGGTTCATCTTAAACTCACATAGCCCAGTTTAATTTCATGCACACCCTTAATCTTATTCAAACTAATATGAAAAAGGTTCATGGCTCAACACATGACACAAGCATACAAAGAGCAAAAAAAATTTAAAGAAAAGATTAAAGAAAGGCAAGATCACATAGTCACACACATGTATTCTAATTCCCCCACACCAGACCCACATTGCCCTTAATGTTATAACATCAGAATAAAGAAGCAAAAATATAAAGGAAGAGAGAAAAGAATGCTTCTCTATTTTTGGAAATCCGAAATCATGGAGTTGGTGGGTGAGGAGGTTGGAACCCTTGATCTGCCCAATATTCCATTAAAGTTTGCTCCATTCTATGCATCCAACGTTCAAGTGAGGCTAAGCGAGTGTCCAAATTGGGTTGGGGGTTTGGTGGCTCTGTGATGCATCAGTTGTAACCCAACTTGTTATGGTTGGGCGTGGGTGGAAAGGAGTAGCTGGTCCTGGATTGGTGAAGGATATTGTTCCACGACTTATGTCGACAATTCCGATCCTGCATAAACATTTCAAATCCAAAGGTTCTATGGCATAAGCCACCGTCATATCAGTATTATCATGGTCTAATACATCTAAATTAACAGCCAACTGGGTGATATAAGACCTTAATATCAGTGGTTTGGATGTTTTGTTTAACATAGATTGAAATTAAGTTAAAAGCCAAAAAGCCAAATTAACAGGCAATTTTCTATCCATACACTATAAGAAATAAAATTTAGCCTTAAAAAGGGTACTCAAAGAATCCCGATGCCCTGAAAAGTTATACGCTAAGAGTCTATGAATGATTTTGAAAACAAGATTTTTTTAAACATGAACTCTTAGATGTACTAGAACTGTACTGATGAGGGTCGACAGACCACTTACTTCATAATTCAAATGCATTAAAGTCACGATGATAATCACAACAAAAGCTTAAAAATGGTTCATTTTTGACATCATCATCAGAAATTAAACCCATAGCCACATTAAATTCAGCAACAGATAATGCAAACTCCTTACTCATAAGCCTAAATTCAACAATCCCTTCAGTGAACAAGTCAAAATCTTCATGAGAATTAAACTGAAATGTACTGTAACATTATCTTGTTAATTCAACAAATGCAAAACAATTAATTTTAGCAAACACACTCTAGCAAATTGGTCTCATCAATTGTTCAAAGGAATCATGAATTTCTAAAGCTTAAAGAGCATCGGGAAGAACATACTTACATGGGTAAATTGTTATTTGACTGAGTTGCTGAAAATTTTCATTATCTTTCGGAAGTCAAAATGAAGTGCATCCTCCACTGCTTGAGTTCCATTTTCTACGGTGTTCAACTTGCTTCCCCTTCCTTGTTCGATTTCTTATGGATGGGCCTGGTGTTGGTTCGGATGTCAGAGGATCTACTGGATGTGATGTTGCAACCGGCGTTAATAGAGTTGTCGTCTTCAATAGGATTTGGGTTGTTTCCATATTTGTAATGGGATGTGTCACCCTTCTTGAATCACTCTTCTTCCTTGGCATTATGGAAATCTTGATTAATACACAGACCTAGAATTGAAAGAAAGAACACAAAATTACTTTGGTAATTGAGGGTTTTTGGTAAGAAGTTGGGTGAAGTTTAAGTAAAAAGTATATAAAAGGTTTAGTTTTTTGGTCAGAAGAGAAGAAAACAATAGGTTTTGTATAGGTGTTCAAGAAATTGCAAGATAATGAAGAGTTGAAGAAAAAATTCGTGAAGGTGGGAAGTGAATTTTGGGGGAGGCGGTAAACTTGATGATGGAACCAAAACAAAATTTTTTTCATTTTTTAATAATAATAAATAAATAAATAAGCAAATTTGCATAAATTAAAAGAACAACCGGTAATACTGAAGAAACTGATTTATTAACTGAAATAAAACAACTAAACAAAATAAAAATGAGAACTACTAAAAATAAATAAAATTGAAATGGAACCTGAAATTTTTAGGTTGCCTCCAAATGCGCTTCTTTAAAGTCGTTAATTGGACGTGCTCATCGACTTTCCTAATTAGAGATAAGTTGGGGCTACCAACTCTATCTCTTCCATATGCTCAACTGTAGAGTGTTCATAATATGGCTTCAAACGGTGTCCATTTACTTTAAATACCTTGGATGCATCTAAACTTTGAATTTCTACCGTACCATGAGAAAAAACGTTAGTAAAAATAAATGGTTCGATCCAACGAGATCATAATTTTCCTGGAAATAACTTAAGCTTTGAATGATAAAGAAGAACTTTTTATCTTATCAAAAATTGTTTCCGTAAAATAATTTTATCATGAAAAGCTTTATTTTTTTCCTTATAAACTTTGGCATTTTCATACGCTTTATTGTGAATCTCTTCTAACTCTTACAATTGCAATTTCCTATTGTTACTAACTTCTACCCAATCTATTTTCAATTGCTTCACAACCCAATAAGCTCTATGTTCTATTTCCACAGGTAAATGACAAGGCTTACTGAACACTAACCTGGATGGTGACATTCCTATTGGAGTTTTGTAAGCAGTTCGGTACGCCCACAAGACATCATCCAATCGTAAGCTCTAATCCTTCCTATTTGGATTTACCACTTTTTCTAGTATGGACTTAATCTCCTTATTGGATACTTCAGCTTGTTAACTTGTCAGTGAATGACAGGCTGTAGAAATTCAATGTGCGACACCATATCTCTTCATCAAGGCCTAAAAAATTTTGTTGCAAAAATGGGTCCCTCGTTCACTAATGATAGCATGAGGCATTCCAAACCTGAAAAAAATGTTAGAATTAACAAAATCTATAACAGTTTTAGCATCATTAGACAAAATAGTATTAGCTTCAACCGAATTTGAAATGTAATCCACAGCAAGCAAAATATAATTCTTACCAAATAAAGAAGGAAAATGACTGATAAAGTCTATTCCACAAACATAAAAAAATCTCACATACCAGAATGTTAGTAAGTGGCATTTGATCTCTCGATCCCAAGCTACCTGTTCTTTGATAATGATCACAAGACTTGCAAAACATGTAAGAATCATAAAATAACTTAGGCTAAAATAAAACACATTCAAGAATTTTTTGAGTTGTTCTTTTGGGACCAAAATATCCCCCACACGCAGATGAATGACAGAAATTTAATATGGAAGAAATTTCATAATTTGTAACACATCTTCTAATAATCTGATCAGCACAAAATTTCTAGAGATGAGGTTCATCCCAAATGTAATATTTAAGATAAATCATAAGGTAAGGACTTAAGGGGCGGTTGATTCGTATGGGAGAATGATAATAAGAATGAGAATGAATATAGTGAGGAATAAGAATAGATATTATCATTATAATTATGATGGTTAGTTAAGAGGAAGGAATGATTACCATTACTATCGACAGTGATTGGTTTGTAAAAAATATTGAGAAATAAAAATTTATTATAATTTAATTAATTAATTAATTAAAATTTAATTAATTATATTGTAATTAATTAATTACAATACGTTGATAAATTAAAATGTTGTAATTAATTTTAATTAATTATATTGTAGTTAATTAATTAATTCTATTTTAATTCATTAATTATAATTATAATTAATTAATTATTAATAATAATATTTTAATTAATTATATTCTAATTAATTATTTAATTAAAATATTTTAGTTAATGAATAATTATATTTTAATTACTTATATTGTAACTAATTAATATATTGTCATTAATTAATTAATTACAATATTTTAATTAATTAATAATTATATTTTAATTAGTTATATTTTAATTAATTGTAACATGCACACCCTTACATAATAATGATACTCATTCCTTTAGATTAGGAGAGGAATGAAGTATTACCCAAAAATAGGTAATCAAAGTAGTGACTCTATAATTATAGTCCCTTATCAAACTCAATCTTTCATTTCATACCCATTCTCCTTTTTTCATACCCACTAAACAAGCACACCCTTAGTTACTAAAAAATTAACTATGTCATCATACCATGGAATTATCTACTGAATTGCGAATAGACTTTCATCCAGAAATTTGTCTTGGATAACATCCGATACATTGGTTGGAATGATCCTGTTGAGGTGATCAGTCATTAAATTTTCAGCTCCTTTCTTGTCGCGTATCTCTAAATCGAATTCTTGGAGAAGTAAGATCCTGTTGAATGCATTTTCTCCTTAAAAAGAGTGGCATTTTTCTCTTAATTTCTACATACAGTCATTAGGTTTTAAACATATTTTGTTTGCTAAATTGTTTAGTTTACCTAAATTTGCATTTGTAGTGGGTTCTGTTTAATTTGTAGGAAATACACTTGTTGTTAATTGAAAAAAGAAAAAAAAAAGAGCCACAGCAACAACTGAAAGAAAGGTAACAAAACGCAAGAGGAAAAAGAAGCACACATCATAAACACCAGTCCAAAATGCAATCAGAAGAGAGGTAAAATGCAGCAATTAGGGACAGTCAAAAACGTAAAGACAAACTGGAGAAAACATCAACAACATGGGTGATAAGAAAAGACACGACATCATAGAGTGAAGAGCAAGCTTGGAAGAGTTTTGAGGGACCAATACAATTAATTAGATAGAAAATGTTGTCGCAGAGGGAAGCATTGGAGAAAAGCAGAAACGCAAGGTGTGAGCTGGTTTTAAGAGGAGTGAGCAATTAAATTGTCATATCTTG
>JANQBM010000004.1:32474136-32484283 GCA_025594535.1 Erythroxylum domingense
CAATATATTCCAATTCAGGTATCATTCTTTTACCATTAACCATTATATAAAGATCACATATTTACTTACTTGTTAGGATCTTAGTTCAACTCAAAGGTCACTCTAAACCAGTACTCCAAAAAGTGCATAATCGTCACACATCCGGGGTGGAACTTGAATAGATTTAAGCTATGTTTAGTAAGGCAATTTCAAGCTGATCTTTTACTTAACTTTGTGAGGCTAAAACATGGATTAGTTGTGAAACAATTAGGCATAACCATAAGCAAGTTCATGGGGGTGAAAGAAGAGAGTTTTGGTGATGTGAGTGAGAAAATAAAGATAAAAAATGAGCTAAACCAAGTTTGCTCCTGCTAAATGTTACACCTAAGGTGTTAGGTGTCATCTAATGAAATGGCCACATGTCTAAAGGTATGTTCAACACTTATCAAGTATAGGTGTTGTCATATGTTACCATTAAATCTAGGTCACATGTCATTTAAGTACAACAGCCATTTGTTCATTAATCAATGCCATTTGTCATCAACTTACTAGTCTATTTGTCCCATAATGATCAATGCCAAATGTCACTCAATTATAGGCTTAATCATTCTAATTTTCATGAATCAATTTATCTTATCACTTGGCATTTTTCTAGACCAAATATACATTATAATCCCTCAATTTTCCAATTATATTAATTAGTTCCAAATTTACTACTTGTAATCAATCGCACTAAAATTTAAGGCATAAACTTGTTACAATTCATATAATGAACATTTTAAACTTTTCATACCCTGGAAAATGTCAATGAATGCATGTACAATTATTTAATGAATATCAACACAATTCACATATTTAAATGTGCCATATGATGTATGAAATGCATTTCTAATTTCTCAGCATACTCTCAATTCACTATTTTAGGGTCTAGCCCTGAACATGGGATGTAACAACATATGAATGATATGAATGATTGAATTATTCAAAAATGATTGTATGAATCACTTTTATTCATTACGGACTTGTTGGAATATGATGTATATTGCAATCAGGTACTAAATTCTGAATGATGTGATATATGAGATTTGATTTTGAATTATGTGAGATATTGATTTAATTGTGTTCTATACTTGTGATATTTATACCTATTTTGAGTGAGCACATCGATGATGGTTCACTCACTAAGTTAGCAAACTCATCAAAATTGCAACATTGTTTTTTAGGTTTAGGAGAAATCTAGCTAGTCTAATTGAAGTAACTTCTGCAATTGGCTATCAGTCAATTTCAGGATCAGTTATACCTATAAATGTCTTAATTATGATGTATCAAGAAGTGTATCTTTCAATTGTTGTATAATGTACATGTGAATTTTGGAAATGTAATGACATTTGAGACTATATCTTTTTGAATAAAAATGGGACAACATGATTATTGGAATGTTTTATTTTATGTGCATTGAATTAAAATGTAAAATGAAATGATTTAACCATCTTAACATGCCATTTTCGAAGGGTATGTTCCCGAATATCCTTCGATATGTCAAGTATATGCTCTATGGGAGTGGTATATTACAGAGATAGCTTTACAAAGATAACATAAACATAGCACCTAAATATGGAAAGAAATGAAAGTGATAATTATTTACATAAGACTTAACTAGGATTATGGAAATATAATTTTTTGGAACTAATTGATTTTGTCCATGTTTGGAAATCAATGGATTGCATTAGCTGTTATCTGACAGTGGATTTTGGCCCTGTTTACCAATCAGTAGATTGCATTAGTTGCTAGCTAATTGTATCAGCGGTTAGCTAATAGCGGAATAATGTAGATGATTTGATCGATGGATAACATTAGTTGTTTATTTAAAGATGTTTGGTAAAATTAATAGCTTAATATTAGTTGTTTATGTGTAAATTGACTTATAAGGGCATGACTTAAAAAATGCTACTATTGACGTATGCAACATGGTAGAACTACTGTTCCAAATGAAAGCAAGGCTCATGTTATGAAATAAAGTTAAGCTTACTATCTTTATCTCTTGAGTAATTTGTAATAACTGTTAGGCACAATCTCCTTATCTTCCTTTAATTTCTCAACTGTTGGAGCAAAATGCTCCTCATAGGAGCGTTTCCAAAAGCAGATGATTACCAAAAATGATTATTGACATGGTTAAACAACCAAATACCTCTTAATCCACTAAAAATAGCTAATAAGCTATTTACCAAACAGAGCCTATTTCAGCTAATTTGACCATTGGATAACATAAGTTATTTATTTAAAGATGTTTAGTAAAATTATCTATTTAGTGTTAGCTGTTTATTTGTAAAATGAATTATGAGGGCATGACTTTAAAAAAAGATTTATAAGGATATGAGTATTATATCTTAGTATTTCTTTGAATATTCTCGTAAGAATTTAGATTTTAAATATTTAAATTCTCAAAAATCAAGTTTATAAATCTAATAAAAAACATAAACATAAAATAATAATAATAATAATAATAATAATAATAATATTATTATTATTATTATTATTATTATTATTATTATTATTATTATTATTATTATATGTGGTTCTCACATATGTAATAACATATAGATGTTAACATGGAGTAGATTGTTGATGAAAGGCAAAGTTGACCTGTGAGTTAGCAATGAAGTAAGAGTTGTTGCATTAGCTTTAAGAACTTGTAGTTTAGCTTCATCTTCTAGCCTTGTATTAGAACTCAAGAATTGTTATTATGTTCTTGTTATTACACGAAACATCATTTCTATTTCTTATTTGGATATGAATGGATTTGTCTATATTATTAAAAATAACAAAATTTTTTATAAAGATGATGTTTATTATTGATTTGTATTACTTACAAATGGTTTGTATGGGCGGATGTTTAGATCCCTTTGATTACGAATCATATGAAACTTGTGAATCTTGTTTATTGGGAAAGATGACCAAACTACCCTTTAGTGGAAAGGGACAACTTGCTAGTGAGTTACTGAAATTAATACATTAAGATGTATGTGTACCTATGTCCACTAGTGCTCGAGGTGGACACTTGTATTTCATTACATTCACAAATGATTATTCTAGATATGGTTATATGTACTTAATGAAACAAAAGTATGAATCTTTTGAAAAGTTCAAGGAATTTAGACTTAAGGTTGAGAAATAAACTGGTAAAAGTATTAAGACATTTAGATCAGATCAAGGTGGTTAATATTTAGATCATGAGTTTCTTGGTTACTTAAAAGAGAATGGGATTCTCTCACAATGGACTCCTCCTACAACTCTACAGCATAATGGAGTTTTTGAGAGGAGAAATCGTACACTATTAAATATGATACATTCTATGATGAGTCATACAGTCCTTCCTATCTCTTTTTGAGGATATGCCATTGAAACAACTATTTACCTTCTAAGTAGAGTTATGTCCAAATCGGTTGACAAAGCACCATATGAGATATGGACTGCTAAAAGACCTAGATTGTCACACTTAAAGATTTAGGGATGCGATGCTTATGTAAAACGTGTTATATTTGATAAGCTTCAACGTAAATCAAATAACTACAAATTTTTGGGGTATCTGAAAGAGAGTATCAAATATTAATTTTACAATCTTGTTGAGCAAAAGGTGTTTGTCTCAAGACATGCTATATTCTTAGAAAGAGAATTTATTCTTAAAGAAAGGAGTGGGAGTGAGGTAGAACTTAATCAAGTTCAAGAGACACAAAATGACATCGAGATCGAACAAGAATCTCAAGTCAATACATATGATGTATAATCAACAATTAAATAAACATATAGTCCTCGATGAACTAGTAGGATACATTTTCCCCCCACTAGATTAGATCTACATATAAAATAAGGGGGATAATTTATTGCTTATACATTATAAGCCTACTAATTTTAAATAGCAATGTCTGACATTGATTGTTTAAAATGGCATGAAGCCATGAGATCTAAAACGGAATCCATATACACTAACCAAGTATTGACTTTGGTGGATGCGCCTAATGGTATTGTACCTATTGGATGCAAGTGGGTTTTTAAGAGAAAAATTGACATGGATGGTAATGTACATACATACAAAGCGATTTTAGTGGCTAAAGGTTACAAATAAAAACAAGGAGTTAATTTTGATGAAGCTTTTTCACCAGTAGCTATGTTAAAGTCCATAAGGATCTTATTAGCTATAGTTGCATATCTTGATTATGAGATCTGATAGATAGATGTCAAAACTGCATTTCTTAATGGGAATTTGCAAAAGGATGTGTATATGACACAACCTGAAGGTTTTGAATCCAAGAGATTCCCTAATCAAATATACAAGTCGCAAAATTCCGTTTATGGACTTAAACAAACATCACAGAGTTGATTCATTTTGATGAGACAATCAAAGAGTTTGATTTTATTATAAATGTGGATGAACCATATGTATATAAGAAGGTTAGCGGAAGCGTAGTTGTTTTCTTAGTGCTATATGTGGATGACATATTACTAATTGGAAACGACATCCTTATGCTCTAGTCCGTAAAGATTTGGTTATCCCAGAATTTCTCCGTAAAACATATAGGAGAAGTAGCCTATATTTTAGGAATAAAATCTATAGAGATAGATCAAAGAGATTATTTGGATTATCTCAATCCATAAACATAGCCAAAATGCTAAAGAGGTTTAGAATGGAGAATTTCAAGAGGGGATTCTTACCCATGTCATATGGGATTTCTCTCACACAGATTATGTGTCCAAAGACACAAGTGGAGAGAGACAAAATGGATTGTATTCTATATGCTTTATCAATTAGATCAATCATATATGTGATGCTATGTACTAGACCAAATGTCTCTTATGCTTTGAGCATAAAAAGCAAGTTTCAAAACAATCCAGGTGATGGGCACCAAATGGCTATGAAAAACATCTTAAAGTACTTGAGAAGAACTAAAGATGTTTCCTTGGTCTGTGGAGGAGCTGAATTGAGAGTTTAAAGATATTCAAATGCTAGTTTCTAGTCAAATTCTAATGATAGTATATCACAGTTAGGGTACATCTTCATAATAAATGATGGTGTGGTAAGTTGGAAGAGTTCCAAACAAACAACCATTGCAGATTCAATAACCGAGGCAGAGTACATTTCAATGTCAGAGGTAGCAAAGGAAGTGGTTTGGATCAAGAAGTTTAGTACTAAATTTGGAGTGATTCCTACCATTATTGAGCCTATAGTATTATACTAAGATAATAACGGTGCTATTGCATAAGCAAAGGAACCAAGGTCTTACCAACTATCCACACATATAATCATGAAGTTTCATGTAATCAGGGAGCTAGTGAAACGAAAAGACATAATATTGGAGCAAGTTCCCACTAAAGAGAATCTTGCAGATCCTCTTACTAAGCACCTGTCTTAAAAGAGACATGATTAATATATGGATGGATATGGTATTGGATACATAGGCAATTAACTTTAGTTCAAGTGGGAGATTGTTAGTTTATGCCCTTGCAATCAATTATTTGGATGCAATTTGAGGTATAACATTATTATTAAATTAATAAAAGAGATTCTTTATATTTGTGTATTGAGTTAATTACATTTGATGTTTTAATACTAAAGATAAAATCCTTGGAATAATAACCTTGTAATTGAAATTATGATGAG
Source organism: Erythroxylum domingense (assembly GCA_025594535.1). Lineage (NCBI taxonomy): Eukaryota > Viridiplantae > Streptophyta > Magnoliopsida > Malpighiales > Erythroxylaceae > Erythroxylum > Erythroxylum domingense. The sequence goes on from JANQBM010000004.1 coordinate 32,479,772, forward strand.
ATAATAATTGTGAGAATCAAGTTATACTTATGTATTATTCCTAAATGTTCCTCGTTCCAGTTTCATCAAGATGGGATATTTTTGAAACTATAAAACTAGCACACATTATGTTTCTTTCTTATGAAGAAAGTAATTTATATCATAAAATAAATTATAGAGATATTTAAACTAATGTGTGGGTGATTATTAGAGAATAAGTCACAGAATTGACCCGATTATAAGAATCCTAAATACAATATTACTTATATGTCTGTGGAATTCCTCATAATGATAGTTGTATAATTGATTATTAGACTTGAGGTTACCAAGGTATCTCCTGAGGGAATTACTGTGTTTTGATACTAATTATAAACTGTCATAGGATAATTCAATCGGTAGTATTTGGATGTAGTATGAACTATATGGAGATAGTTGAGTAAATCAATACAGGATTCATCACTTTAAAGTACTTAGAGAGAATATTTTATTGTTCTTGATTAGTAGTGATTTATGGAATTCTTTGGCCAGAGTGAATTGACATAAGTGTTTTCAAATTTTAATTATAAATCAAATACTAATTATTAAGAACGAACATGATTGGACCAAAAAAAGTAGACATTATATAATACTTTGCCTAATTGGAATATTGGATGATGAAAGGATTACGTTATACATCATATCCATGCATGGACAGGTTAAGTTAAACCATTTTGACATTTCTGATACTAATTATTAAGAACGAACATGATTGGACCAAAAAAAGTAGACACTATATAATACTTTGCCTAATTGGAATATTGGATGATGAAAAGATTACATTATACATCATAGCCATGCATGGACAGGTTAAGTTAAACCATTTTGACATTTCTGATATTTGGGTGGTCATGACATGCTGCTAGACGTCAATCTTGATCTATGATTTTAAGTTGTTTAATTGGAGAACTAAAGATAAATTAAAAGGAGTTTTAATTTATTTGATTCTAATTGTGAATTAGAATTATAATTTATAATCATTGTCAATATATTGGGAACCTAATGGGTCACACATCAAAGAGCAATTTGTGAAAGAAAATTCTATTTAATTAAGTTGGACTTAATTATGAAGTTTGAGAAACTTTATTAAAATTATTTTAATTTTAATTAGAATGTGATTTTAATTATAATTGAAGATGTTAATTTTAATGGAATTAAAATTCCTAAAGATTTTTCTTTTAATAGGAAGAACAAACAAAGAAGCTAGCACTTCTTGTTCTTCCTCTCAAAAGGTTAAAAATTTGCTTTAGTGGGTACCGTTAGAGGTTAGATGATTGAACAGCTTGTGGTTGACATGGTAAAGAATTTGTTCAAAAATTTCAACTAGAAATGTGAATTAGGTATGATTTATACTTTACAATTTGTGTTTTTATTCAAGTTTTACAATGATCGAGATCTAATTGGAATCTATTAAATTTTGTTTTCTGCTACCCTTATGATTCAATCACGATTGGAATCCAACACATTTTCCCATACTCCTTCGACTATGTTGGTTACATATGTGACAAAAGGTAATAAATGTTTCTTTTAGACAACAAACCCTACCTATATCATTCCCCCTCTACTTTCTCCTTTGTTTCCTTTTTAGGATGATGCCATCTAATCATACAAGATGAGAGAAGATTATATACTAGTTAATAAATTTGCAATTGGTTTCACTAGTTAGTTAGTTTTACTAACTTGTGAATGCATGACCATAACCAAGCCAAGTTGTTTTTATCATCATATAAAGGCAACATAAAAAAATCATCATCATATAAGAACCTATCAAATCAAATCAAATAATTATCCAAAAAAAATAAAAAGCAAAAAAAAAATTTTGCTTATGAATCAAATATAGCAAAAATCAAAACATCAAAAAATCCAAAAAATACTACCAAATCTATCTAAAAATTCATAAAAGAACAAAAACCTAGTATGAGGGTGAGAAGAGAGGAAAGGAGAGGATAAACTTACTAAAGAAGATGTCACTAATCAGAATTTGATCGCCGTCTACTAGTGTGGTTAACCGTTGTAACGTTCAACGACTTGAGAGGACAAACTTAAAAAGCAATAGCAATGTCTCCAAGTTTCACAAAGGAGGATTGTGCTCAATTGTAAATAGGAATTTGAGAATAGTGCTCAATTAAAAGAGTTTGAACAAAGTTCTATCTCTACCTCTATCTCTCTTTCTCTTTCTCTCTCTCATCTCTCTTAACAGGATATCAGTGAAGTTTAAGGTACTAGTTTTTGGTGAAGGGAAAGTAAAAATAAAAGATGATAACTTAAGTAATTTGTAATAACTGTTGGACACAATAGTTTTTTCGTCACTTAATTTCTTAGCCGCTGGAGCAAAATGCTCCTTATAGGAGAAATTTTAAAAATAGCAGATTGAGTTCAATCGGCCATCCTAATCAGCTAATTACTAAACATGATTATTCGCAGTTTGACATGATCAAACAACCAAATACCCCTCAATCTGCCAAAAGATAGTTGATCACCTTTCATTACATATCAATCAGTTCCAAATAATAGCTTATGTCAATACTCCTCAAATTGGTCCATATATGTCTTTAATATGCAACTTGTCTATGAGCTATAAAACACCTTGCTTAGAACAACTATAGTGAGAATGACTATCAACTGTATTTCTAATTTCACCAATTAAAATTGAAATATCTTGGCATTAAACTTCTTTTTGATAAAATGTTGATATACTTTAACAAGTTTGTCTTATCATGTTAAATAGAGTTGTATGCGATTTTTATATTTATTTTATTGTCACAAAACAATCTTATAGTTATCCCAGATTAGTAGCTAATCTCTTTTAGAAAATCCTTTAACTAATAAGCTCACAATGTCCTTTAACTATGCCACTAAACTCATCCTCTGTGCTAGATAATGCAACCACCGTCTACTTCTTACTTCTCCGTATTATTAAGTTGCCTTTAATAAAGGTGAAATAATGCTTCCAGCCTAATCTGCACTCCTATATGCATTAATATTAAAATGATTACAATTTTAGACACGAGTCCTTTTCTTGGAGATTTTTTAAATACTTTATGATTCAGGTTACAACTTCCATGTATTCTTCACTCTTATTACGCATGGATTGACTTAATATGGTTACGACATACATAATATATGATCATATGTGGGATAAGTAAATAATTGTTTTTGAAAAATGAAAAAGAATTATAATTACAATTAAAACTATATCTACATTACAATAATTTCAAGGCATTAAGCTTTACTATCATATTACGATATGACCAAAAACTCTTTAAATAAGACAATATAACTGCCTGCAAGATAGACAATAAGAAGAAACAACTATAGGCACCACCTATGTTTCATTTCCATGAAAAAGCTTATTCACCATCTCTTGTTTATGAGGGTCTTTTAACCCCTAATGTTTTACACTAAGGTTGCCTTATTTGGAGAAAGCCCCTAAGTATTTGGGATTTTACTTTCTCTTCCTTGCTAATTTCTTTTTTGCAGTTTTGGATTGCACACAAAAATCTCCTTAGATGTCAAGGACTGAGGCTGCAGTTAATGGAGAATCATAATCCTTTACTTCTGCATTCTGAGAGATGATATCCCTTGTCCCCTGACTTTCCACATGGTCGTCACTAGAGTTTATCATTGTTGTTTTTATACGTAATCCATCCTAGCCATAGAGGTCTTGACAACAACATTGTCAGTTTTCCTAACAGTTGCTAATGGAGTCAACATATTAGCCCAATCTAACTGACAATGTTTCAAATGCTGGGAGGTTAAGTCATTCGCTCTATTGTCCAGATTCTTCACAGGAAAAACGAAATCATTCAAACTAGGTCCTAGGTGAATGTTTTAAATCGTATAATTCCTTTCATAATTTGCAAACAACTCTAAGTTGTTAGGCAACAAAACCTAATGGAACATTCATATACACTTTTTCTTTAAAGTATCTATGAAAAAAATGTATTTTTCACGTCAATTTAGTGAGTGACAAATCCACATTTGCAATAATTTATAGTAATACCCTAACCATATTCAATTTCGTTACTAGTGAAAATGTCTCCTAATAATCTACATCGTATAATTATATGTATCCTTTTATGATGAGTCATCTTGCACTGATCTATTATTCCATTTGTCTTGTATTTAATTGAGAAAACCTATTTATATCCTACTAGTTCTTCACTTATGGTAATAGTATGAGCTTCCACGTAATATTCTTTTGTAGAGCTACCATTTCTTCAAATATTCTTAGGTCTATTTAGGATCATTTAGAACTTGCGTTATATTTTGGGATGTGTTTTAACATATGTTGTGCACAAAGGTCTTAAATAGTTATGATAATCTTTAAACACTGACACGATTTAAAATTGGGTAGTTTATGTTTTTTCTTTATGATCTAGTGAGTATCTACTTAATGGCTTGCCATGATTACACTAAGAGGTGTTAAGTCAAGAGGACTTTACGATGACTAATTTTGATGACAATCAAATAACAATAATGTTAGAAACAAAAGAA
>JANQBM010000004.1:32492168-32502432 GCA_025594535.1 Erythroxylum domingense
GGATCAGTTCGCGTCTGCATTAGTGTTTTCTTATTTCTGTATAAAATTGTGTATTATGAACTTTTGTACAAATGATTATGTCTTTTATAAAGGAAAACTGACTTAAATGCTTTGTATTTGTGGAAGGGCCCGAATGACTATTGAAAATGTGCGCTAATTGGAAATAATGATGAATGAATGTGAGGCCAATTTGAGTATGTATTTCGCATGTTATATTTTAAAGAAAAAGTTATACCGACTTTCGAATGATTGAGTGCATTAGCACGCCACCCTCGCGGGGGCACGGACTCGGATATCATCAACGATGTCGGATTCGGGTCTTGTGGGTGTGGGGTGCTAAAAGTTGCAACCGACCCGCATAGGTAAGAGATGCTGAGGTCCAAAGTCGAATCCGAGAAAGTATCCTCTCCACCAAAGGAAGACAAACTACATGTCTCAGTCGTGTAGTGATAAGAGGGATGCCCAAATAACGGATCGGGAGGGAATTAATCTGAATCCTAAGTACGCTCTGTATAATGGAAACCTCCACCTCGGGGATCCTAAAAAGAAGACTCGACTCTTATCCGAGTTCATGGCCAACCCTGAGACCCTCTTAAAATCTGTCAGAGCCTGACGGATGAGCTCAAGAGAAGCTAAATCTGCCCAACCGAAAATCATCAAATTATCCGCAAAACAAAGATGAGTCAGAGAAATCTGCCTACACCTCCAATGATAACAGTAACCCGGAGATTCTGTCACCTCTCTCAATATCCCATCTAACCCCTCCATTACTAGTACAAACAGATAAGAAGAGAGGGGATCTCCCTGTCTCACCCCTCATGTGGGAGAAAATAAACGTGAAGGGAGCCATTAAGTGCTACCAAAAAATGGGCAGATCTAAGGCATTCCTCAATCCATCTGATCATGCAATCAGGAACTCCAATGGTCCTCAAGCCTAGTAATGTAAACTCACAGCTGACAATATCAAAAGCCTTACAAATATCAACCTTGAGAGCACATCGTGGTAGTGAGCGATCTAGGTGGTAATCATGCAACAACTCCTGGGTAAGGAAAATAGCATTTGCAATCTGCCTCCTCGGGACAAAAGCCATCTGAGCTCTCCCAATCACTTCTGGTAGAACAACTTTAAACCAATTTGCAATGACCTTTGAGATAAACTTGTAAAGGACATTGCAGCAAGAGATCGGCCTAAAGTCACATATCCATCCCAAAAATGCTTAAAACACAAAATTCACAAGTTACTATGCCTTTAGAATTTAAATAATAGAAATTACTAGATTTTTCTTAATTAGAAAAAAAATTTCTAATTTTAAAAGAAAAATATTTTAAAATTAAATAAAAACTTTTAAATTTAATTATGAAAGTCCTTTATATCATTTATTTATATATTGGTTTCTTAATTAACTAGAAAATATTTTTAAATAAATTAGAAAACTATTTTCAAAAATATTAAGAAAGTTCATCGTTCTTAATTAGTAAATGAAAATATTTTTCAAATTTTAATCAAGAAAAATATCTTTTATAAAATCAAGAAATTTATTATTCATAAATACAGAAACATTTTCTAAATAAATTGAATAATAATTCGCTAAAAAATAAAGTTATTAATTTAATTTATCTCAATCAAATTGAAATAAATAATTTTAATTAAGAAATAACTTTCATAATAACTTAAGAAAACATTTTTCTTAATTTTAGGAAGTCTAATAAATTAATTTCAATCTAATTGAAACTAATTAATTCTAATTTTATAAACTATTTTTCTAAAATTAATTAGGAATCAATATAATCATTAATCTTAATCATATTAAGAAAAATAATTACTTTAATTTTGAAATTAAGATGTCATCTCAATTAATATAATCTCATTTTATTGGTTATCTAACTTAATATAATTATGAGGGATAATTCTTTTAAATATTTGCTTGAATCTAATTATTGATTTGATAATTTATGTAATTTAATAATTCAACTCCTTAAGAACTTAAACTAAATTCTAAAGTATTCCTAATAATAATTACTCATGAAAAACAATTTTTAAACATTAAAAAAAAACATTTTTTTCAATTTTTTTAGAAGTATAAACCAATTTAATCTTCATTCAATTAATTTAATTGAAATTAAGGATTTTAAAACATAAAAACCTAATTAAAAAAGAGGGAAAGTCGCATGGTCAAATGGGACCGTTGAGTGGCGCGTGAGTTGCATGCGCAAGCAAGGTTTGAACAAGACTCTTTCCACAACGTGGGGCGCGTATCGTTTTCCCAAAACTGTGTTTTCTCTCGCTGCCGCCGCCATCTGCCTCTGTTTTCACCGTCGCCTGCGGTTGCGGGTGAACCCCGCTTCACCACTGACGACGCCACTGATTGAAACCAGAGGCGTATCGCCGAATGAATCTTTATACTAGCACCACTCTAACTTCGCCACTGGTTGAAACCAGAGGCGTTTCGCCGAATGAATCTTTATACTAGCACCATTCTCTCTTAATTTGCGTGTCTGCAACTGATCCTCACCGCATACAAGCCTCCACCAGTCAGAACTCAGAAGATCTCCCTCACCTGTCCCAATCAAATAAATTAGAATTAATTCACATCAGAAAGACAAAGGAAAAGCAAAAACAAAAGTACCTATTTGTTTTAACAGTGGGTAGTGTCAATTTTCCACCAACTAGAGTACACGTTGCTATCCTCACCCACGTAAGACTGTCCAGTAGAATCCCCATTTCAACCAATAAGTCAATACGAAGAGTCGCAACTCGCAATACAAATGGCCAGACCACCGTTCTATTTGTACATTGACTACTTTCATATTATATATCAATCCTAATTCTACAAGCCATTAAGAGAGACGTTAAACATACTAAATCTTGCAAATAATAAACACAACATTATACACATTAGACCAACGTTAAACATACTAAATCTTGCAAATAATAAACACAACATTATACACATTAGACCAACAAATCTGAATCCAATTTAGAAGAAGGCTACGGCCTAGTTTGGGAAAGTGGTAACAGTTGATAATATGTTGAAATTAACCTGCTGAAATGATAAGTATTTATTGAAAATTATTTTCAATAAGTATTTATGTATTTAAGATTGATGTTTTGGTACCTGCTAAAATGTGAAAATAGATGTTTAACAAGTGTGGTTGTAGTTGCTGAAAAGAGATAAAATGACTAAAAAAGTCATTTATTTAATAAACTATTAATTTTTGTATAAATAATAAAAAATATATTATGAATCATATAAATTTAAAATTATAAATAATAAAATATTAAATTAAAATAAGAAAATATAAATTAAAAAATTTAGTAAAATTTTTTTATAAAAATATATTATTAGTCATATAAATTCAAAATATAAATAAGAATAAAATAAATAAATTAAATTAAATATTTCATAAAAATATATTATTAATCATATAAATTTAAATTATAAATATTAAAATAATAAATTAAAATAAGAAAATATAAAGAAGTATTTTATTAGTTGAGGGTATTTAGAAAATAATAATTATCAGAAAGTTATTAATAAAAAATAGATTTTTTACTGCAGAAACACTTTCTTATTATAATCCTTTTTTTACTTATAAATTTTTGCGGTGGCACCACACTTTTCTCTAACCTCTAATTATTTTCCTGCATACCTAAACATATGATTATATTTAAAAACTGCAATAAACGTATGATTACATTTAAAAACTGAAATAGATAAATTCTTATATCCAACGTACCGTAAGTAAATCCAACCGCAGCTCATGTTTACAAGTGTCTTGTTGGATTCATAACGCATAACAGGGGAATATCAATATTCTTTTATAGTGGTTGTTTTTCCTATAAATATCATTTTACTGTCTAGTAAGAAAACTGAATTACAGTTTACTCGCCAATTCGTGTCCTTTTATATTTCAAATTTGTACGCTGCAAAACAAAATAAGCACAACTTTGATAATCGATTTAAAAAGATACTAAAGACGTGGTCAAAAATCGGGTACCCTTCCTTTCCCTACCAACGTCTATATAAGCAAGAACTTGTACAGTCTTAACCTATCAGCACTTGCAAGAAGCTAGCAAATTCAATTACTTGAAAATGAAGAGCCAAGTCGAAATAATCTCCCAAACCATAGTCAAGCCATCTTCTCCAACACCAATCCAAGTCCGCCATCTCCATCTATCCTTTCTCGATCAAATTATGCCTCCAGTCTTCTCACCTTGGCTCGTCACTTATCTCAACACACCGAGTATCAGCAATGCTGAGAGATGCGAGCGACTTAGGAAGTCTCTATCAGACACTTTAACGCTGTTTTATCCGTTTGCAGGACGAGTAAGAGGAAATTCGCATGTAGATTGCAATGACGAGGGTGTCCCTTTCGTGGAAGCTAAAGCAAAAGGCACTATTCTGAAAATTCTTCAAAACCCTTGTTGCAACAATTTCAACGATTTGATTCCTCTTAAAATCAACGAAAACAGTGACCTTGGTGCTTTTGTTCAGATCACCTACTTTGAATGTGGTGGAATGGTAGTTGGTCTCGGATTATCTCATAAGATTGCTGATGGCTTGTCAGCCGTTAGATTCCTAAATACCTGGGGAGCAATTGCACGAGGACACAGCAATAGTGTAGTTTTTCCTAATTTTGAAGCAGCCAAGTACTTTCCTCCCGTCGATGGCCTTTCTGGTTTTGATCCTTGGCACGATGTTGTTAAGAACAGTCGCAAGATTGTTTCAAAGAGGTTTATGTTCGATGCAACCAGCATTAAAAAACTTAGGGACAATTACGTTGAAAGTTGTTGTAACTCTGGGAATAAGATCGAATCTCCCACGCGAATCCAGGTGTTAACAGCGTTCATGTGCAGTAGATTCATGGCCACAACGCAAGTTAAGGCCGATAATTCATATACAATATATATGGTTAAACATGCTCTGGACTTGCGTGCAAGGATGGATCCACCCCTGTCTGAGCAGTATATTGGAAACCACGTTTATTTTCCTGTTGTAGCAGAACCTCACATTGATGATGAGGAAAACTATCGTTGCGGTGTCATAAACCAAATGAGAAGAAGAGTAAAGAGCGTGGATGCAGAGTACGCGAAGAAACTTGGAAACGAGGCAGATGAGCACTTAAAAGTAATGAAAGAAGAGGCTGGGATGCAGAGGCAGAAGAAAGTTGTTACTCTTACCTTCACTAGTTGGTGCAGGTTTCCTGTATATGAAATAGACTTCGGATGGGGGAAGCCTGAGTGGCTAGGAACACCTTGTTGGCCTTTTCAGAATTTTTTTATAGCATGTGACACCAAAGAAAAAGGAGGTATAGAAATGTTTGTCCATTTGGAAAAGGAAGACATGACCAAGTTCGAGAATGACGACGAGCTTGCTGCATTCGCGTCTCCCTTGTGTCAAATATAAAGCTAGTTGTGCGGATGGATGATAGCCAACTGGTTTGTCACTTCTGTTGCCGAATAAAGAATAACTTTGTATCTCTTTAATCGTACATATTTGTTAACTTCCTCGTTATATTTTATCTTTTACGATTCTTGGATTGGAATCATTCATATCCTTGAAAGGACAGATTGTAAGCGCTCTACAAAAGCTAAACAATCGTCTCACGCTCGCAAATTCTGGCTACTTACAGCACATAGTAGGAGAGCAAGGTGCAGTTCATATTAAGAGGACAGGTGGTTCTAAATAGAAGTTCAGTACCAAGCTTTCTCAATAAAGTTTTGCAAAAACAGCTTCACATTCCTTTTTGAAACAATGGCCCTCGAATGCCATGTAATATCCTTATTTCTTTGAAGAAAAATTGGCCATGTTTGAGGCGTCATAGGTCTTCTTACGCGGAATGAAGTGAGTCATCTACAAAATTGGATCCACAACTATCATAATTGAATCATGTCCCCTTGATGTTATCGTAGGTCTAAACATGAAATCCATACTAACATCCAACCAAGATTTGGGTTAGACTCTCGAAACTCCTCGCCTTCGTACACGTAGCACATCACTCAACTTTGCGAAGCATGTCTTTAGCCAACCAAGACCAGTAAAAATGCTTATTGAATTATTAAATTATTTGACTGAATAACTTTTTTAATACAATCTCAAAACCATCCTAGTTTTATTACCTTTATTTTCAATTATTTTAAAAAATCATATAATAAAAAACTTTCAATATTATTATTTTCAATACGACAGTTATTATCATTTGTATTATAATAGTTATCTTTTAAATATGGTTCAAAAAAATTAACACAATAATTCAAAATAGTTCATAATTTAATTATTTGGAGTAAATTATTTTATGTAATAACATAAAATGAGGAGATAAGTTTAAATCAACTAATATTTATAAATTTAATTAGATTTCTTTTCCATCCAACTCAAACTTGATATCTTTAAGTTGATAAAATTATGATACATATTGCCTATCAAGTGGTAGGTAAAGCAAAAGTATTAAGAAACTCTAGTAATCATTAGGGCCAAATTTATTTTTTGAACTTGAGTTATTAACTAATTAAATAATTTATTAAAATAATGCAGTTTGCTGGTTATTAAGTGCATCCTAAAGTTTTTATTATATGTATATGTGTCTATGTAGGTTGCATTTCTAATGTATAAAAAATGTGATTAGAATTTCAAATGAAGGTGAATTGAGGGGAAAGTCACATTACAACATTACCAAACTTTGGCTATGTTCTTCTTATAGATTTCAAAATCGTAGCTAAAAGTTTGCTTTTGGCGATGATTTTTAGAAAAGTCACCAAAGACTTAACATTTTGAGATGTTTTACAAACTCATCACTATGCAAGCATTTGGCAATGCTTTCTTGGAATTGTCACCAAAGGCTTATCTTTTGGTGACAGTCTAGTGTTTTTGTCACCAAAGGCTCGTCACCTTTGGTGACGACTTTAAAAATTATTGCAAAAAGTAATACTTTTTATAATCGCCAAATAACAAAAATCACTCTCTTATTTACAATTATGAATTCACTGACTTTGACTTGATTATTTTATGACTGAGCATCATATTTAGAAAAATCAAATTTAATATTATTGACAATGACTATAAGTGTAAAAATAAATTTAGCTACCAAAAATGTCAAATCATTTCAATAATTTATTCAACTGTAAACTCAAAATTAATGACTATTACATAACTTTATACTTTATATTTTTCTCTTTTAAATTATATAATTTTACAATTTTATATAGTGTCACAAAATTTTCAAATAGTTTTAACATCAAGTTTGTAATATAATGATATATCATTTTTACAGTAAAAACAATAAATATTGATGTATGGTAAGTGATATAAGATAATGATATATGGTAAGTAATATATGATTTTAATTAGAAGTTTAACAATTCTTAAAGCAAAAACAATAAATAAAGTTTTACGCCTATTCCATTGAAAGTAACAAGAAATAATCACTTTTATGGATTCCAAGTGACAAAAGACTCGGTAGATAAAGTAAAGGAGTTCCTTATGTCTAAATTCCCAAGAAGGCACCTTGCAAGTTTGAAGGCATCAATTGAAATAGTCAAAGATGTTCCCTGGGTGTTGGTTTGTTGATACCCTATTCCAACAACTTTTTGGCTTTAACTTAACTAGCAGAAGATATAGTGAACAATTTTCTAGATGTAGTATGGATCACTGAATTAGATGAATCGCACATACCATGCGTTTGACCTAAGAAACAAATCGTATAGAATTTAAAAAGCTAAATTAAACGATATAAGGAACTCAAATTCAAACAAATGCATACCCGATTGAATGACTCCATTATCACAATGAACGGACATAGTTTTTGTAATCGACGACTCTTTCAAAAAACCAATTTTCCTAATCTTGTACGGACCATCGGGACATTGTCACCACCTCAATTTTCATCTATATTCTCTTGAATGTTCTAGGAAGCTTTTCATAACACATAGTATATACAATCACACGTTCATCTAATAGCTTCCTGAAAGAAAATAAGATACAACTAATAAGGAAAGAGAGCTAATTCAAATGTTACTAAAAACCTTGAAGAAGAAGATTAGCCATTGAAGGCAAGCAATTATTAGATTTTGATTAGGAGATTTGTTGTTCATTGATTTGTTCTTCATCATTGAGAATTCTGACACATTCCTCCCATCGGAGCTTATTTCTGCCATCAAAAACTATTTGCTACGTCAACATCTTACGATGAATTTATATTAACAATTTTTTTATGAAAAGTCAACAGAAACAAAAACAAGTCATAACTATAATCAATAAAGAAGCAGAGTGTACAATTTAACAAGGAAACAAAAAACTATATGAAGTTATATGCAATTAACAAAATATTTACAAAAGAAGCAAAGATCATCAGAACTTAATTTTTTAACTAGCCAAAAATCCCCTCCACAAGAACATTCTGTGTTTGCCACTCACCCATAAAGATAAATAAAACCCAGAGCATAAGCCTCAAATTAATAAGTGATCTGATATCTTTAAGAATAGAAGACTTTTTATTTAAATGTTCCAACATTCTAGCAATGTTAATTTTATGATTTTTTAATTGAGACTACTTCATATGATAAGGTTCAAAATGTTAACTATGTGTTTACTATATTTAAGGATGAATAATTAAGTGTGTTTTCCTCTAACGTCACTATTATGATGAAAATAATTAGGTCCCCTGAGCCCTTCATCAGATATGGAAAGAGCTACTGTGATGAAATTCAAAACAGAAGGAAGTACAGAAACAGGAAGGCCAACCTTATGTAACCAATAAGATCAAGAAATCACACAAAAAACAGATGCAAGAAATCCAAGCAGATGAATAGATCAACTTTAGAGCAATTAAGAAAAAATTTACAAAAAGGAAAGACTTACTTAAGAGTTTAATGAAGACTAGGGATTGAAGTTGTCTCTCTAAAGTAAGACCCTATGATCTCTAACTACTAGTTGGAAATCTAGATTAAGCAAGAAGACACTGAGTTAGTACAAAATAATCATATAATTTCATACCTCGAGGTTATCTTTCACTTAGGATGGGAGTGATTTGTGACTCCTCCAAGAGAAAGCCAATGACTACCTATTGCAGAACAACCAAAGGTAAAAAGAAGAAGAAAAGGTGAGAAGCAAGACAGAGGAACCCATAACTGGGAACTTGACCAACTTGAAGAAGACAATCGCCTTCAATGGTTCAACCCTAATTGGGAAGCATCTGGAGAATCTTTCGAAGGGGGAGGATTTATTTACCCTATTTATAAAACACCATTGTAGATTGATTAGCTTGTCTGCTGCTTACAACAATATTTTCATTTTTTCACTTTGTTAGTATCTGAGGTTATGTTGTTGTTTTTGTTACTTTGTAAATAGAATGTTTGTTCCTTGCAATAATGGTCCCCATTTTGGTCCCCTAATTGTTTGTAGGCTCTATCCAAAGAACTTATGTCCTCTATTTAGGTAACTAGGTTTTCAATTTCATAAAACGACGTGATTTTGGCTTTACCTTTGGCAACAAATACTAAAATTGTCGCAAAAATGTGAAACTTTTACGATGATTTTTATAATTCATTGTCAAACCCTATTCCTGTATATTACACTCTATATATTATAGAAATTATATATAATATATAAAATATATATAATAGTATAGAATTTATATATAATAAATAAAGAATTATGATTAAATAGACTAGTATGATAAGTAAGATATGAGAAAATTTATCAATTATCTATACATTAATAAATCATTATACTAATTACAATTATTATCTCAACATTCATATATCATTATATTAATTACCATATATAATTATATTTATTGCAGTATAATTAAAAAATAATTGCAATATAGTAAAAAATGGAAATTAGTATTAAATATTAGGGTTAACTATCAAAAAAGCCCAAACTTTCGTCAAATTTTCAATTATAATTCAAACTTTGAAAGCAGCAATAAAATACCCAAACTTTCAATTTTTTCCAATTCTAGCCCGCACTTCAAAAATTAGCAATAAAATGCTCAAACTTTTAATTTTTTCAATTCTAGCCCAACATTAGTATTTCCATTAAGTTTGCTTATGTGATTTGCCACGTGTTTCAGAAATGAGTTTTGTTGATAGATCTTGGATGTATCGAAGAATATCACGTGATGGTTTCATTAATCCTGAATTTGTTGAGGGAGTTGAAGTATTTCTGAATTATGCATGTTCTCATCCTGCATATATGGATGGGCCAAAGATCAGATGTCCATGTAAAAAGTGCAAGCACATTCGTTTTCTTCCTATTGATGA